>VWZD01008075.1:1870-16749 GCA_013396695.1 Sakesphorus luctuosus
CCAGAGACTCAAAGCATCTCCTATACAGAGTATAATTACCTTTAAGCTTTATATAGATGCCTCCAATTTAAATTAATTAACTTTTACTTTATTAGTTTTTCAAAGCTTTTAGATATATAGTTCATTTTAGGTCTACTTTCATCTGATAGCAACTTAACTTTTAATGTCTAAAATTTGTCCAGTTACATTTACATATATACAAGTTCACATTCATCTTTTTCACATTAGGCACTTGCTCACTTCCTTTAAACATAAAAGCTTCTTTTCCAGAATTTTCTAACCATTTCCAGCTAAAAATATAAGCAGGAAATAGTTTTTCCATTTAGTGCCATAAAAATTAGGTAGCATTCTAGAGGTATTAAGATCTTCAGTTTCATTTTATACTCCATGCAAAAATTTGTGAGACATTTATTCTAATATTTTAGTCAGAATACTTGGTTGAGTCATTCCACCGGGATCATGAGAACTGTTTACCTAATAGTGGAAAAAGCCTGAAACCTGTAGGGACTGAATTTTATAAAATAAGTGGCATATCACTCAGTTTTCATTTGTTGGAAAGTATGTGGTAGTACAGCAGAAGTATGTAAAAGTTTTTCTTCAGTAATTATTGTGGTGATTTCAAATGAACTTATATAAAGAACTAAACTAGCACATAAAAAATGAAGGTGTGCATGATAAGTAATATACATATTATTCTTGCTATTTCTGCATTCTTGTTTCAGTTAATAAACCAGAAGTAAAGTTATCAGTAATCCTTAAATGGAAAGTCCTTATTGTCCTATAACATGCCCACATTGCTTAGTGTAGCTTTGGGGAAAGTTATATCAGTAGAAAGTGAAGAGTGCTGGGTATGTAGACATTTTACATGCAAAGTGAGTAGCTAAAGGTAAGCCAGGCAGCTAATCAAACATCTTTAAAGCCTGCATTTTATCTGATTGAGTCAACATTCATAGAAAAGAGTTTGGCAGGTGAAAATTAGGGAGAATAGCTAGCTGTCCAAAGAAAATTGCTTTTTCAATTCTCTGTAAATTGTTGTGCTCTAGAACAGTATTAGAAGCAGACATTCAAGCTGAATATAAAAGAGGTTTGATGTTTTTAAAAAAGGGCAAGAAAGTGAGTAGGAAAAAAGAGTCTTCATACCCTATTATTGTATACTACTGAATCATAAAAAAACACTGCAGAAATAAGATATATCATATACATGATTATATCAATTTTTTCAAGTGTGAATAGTATAAAACATAGGTCTTTTCTTTAAAATAAATATCTTCTTGTTGCATATTGCTGAATACTTACTTCTTGTACCCTTTTTTTTTTTTTTTGCACAATCCACGTAGTTAAGTGTTCATGGACAACCTTTATTGCCCAAAGGCATTTCTATGAAGTTTGTAAGATAAATATCTGTCCAAATCATTATACCTCATCTTCAGCCGCATAAATCACCAAAGATTCAGTAAGTAAATGGAGCTGTAAAGGTATCAACTGACTATCTAACTTCATCATATACCCAGATTGAGAATATTCTTAGGCAAGGGCTTAGGACACTTTTCTTTTCTTAGTTCTGGAATACCAGGTAAAGGTCAAAGACAAAATAAGAAATTGAACTAACGTGAAACTGTTATTCCAGAACTGTAATCAGTCAGTAGTTCAGAAGTCAGTGATGTAGCTAACTCTGTATTTGGCAGGCTTTTTGAATTTTTAGCTGAAATGACCATGTACCCATTTACAGCTTGGCAGTTCTGGGGAGAATTTCTGTCAGAAAAGAAAGTAATTCCAATTGCTCTTTCTTCTACCAGTATAATCATCCCTTTGGAAACAGTTGAAGATGTCTGGCTGTACATATGACTGCATCAAAATTGAAATGACAGGCAAGAAACAGAAGAAAATTTTAAGTGATTGGCTCCCATCTACAAAATATATATCAGGTTCTTGCACTGAAATAAATAAATAAATTTGGACCAATGCTGTTGAAGGTGGTCAGGTGAATAATAGAGATGAAGAAAAAGTGGAGGCATTCAATGTCTTTTTTTGCCATAGTCTTTAGTTATACTGACAGACTTTGAGCTGCCCTGTTCCCTCAGTTGGAATCATGTTCATGGGAACAGTGTATTTCCTTTCATGGACACTGAAATTGTAATGGAGCAGCTATGTGAACTGAATGTTCACAAATCCATAGTGCTTGATAAGATTCATCCCAGAGTACCTAAGGAGCTAGTGGGTGCTATGGCAGGACTCCTCTTGACCATCTGCCAAAGGTCCTGGGACTCTGGGGAGGTTCCTGCTGATAGGAAGGTAGTCAGTGTTACTCCAATACACAAAAAATGGGTGAGGGAAGACCCGGGTAACTGCAGGCCTGTTGGCCTAACAATTTCAGGAAAAATGATGGAGCAGATTATACTGAGTGCTACTGAAAGTCATTTAAAGAATAATTCAGTCATCAGGCACAGTCAATGTGGGTTCCAAAGGGAAAGTCCTGTTTAAATAATTTGATACCCTTCTGTGATTAAATCAGCTACCTGTTGGATGGAGGGAAAGCAGTCAATATGTTTTTTATGGATTTTAGTAGAGTTCTTCACAGCATCCTTCTGGAGAAGTTGTCCAAATGTGGAATGAGTGGGTTCTGAAGGGTAGGGCTTCTGGCTTTATTTAGTTCTTTTTCATTTTTATTTATCAGATAACTTTTACAGGGTTCATCTCTAATGGTAACATCATTAAACAACCTTTGGGTTTGAATTCTTTTTGGATAAATTGTGCATTAAAAAGGCTTTTTTTGGCATGAAGGCAGCTAGAAAAGAATTCCTTGATTCTCATCTATCTTTTGTCTTACTGAGGAGAATTACACATGATCTCTATATTTTTCTTCTTTAAGTGTTATATCTCTCTCCACTCTCTGAAAATAGAAGCTCATTAGTTACAATCTTGTTATTAAAGTAGTTACAACTGGTATATTCCTCCAGGAAAAACTTCCTTTCAAAGGGAAGAGAAGTCAAGAGGGATGATTTTCACCTTCATTATGAGCACAGACTTGCAAAACTACTAGCAAAATGCCTTATAGCTGTCTATTTTTATACTCTAGAAAGGCAGCAATACTTGTAGATAAACTGAAGATCAAATAAGTCCAGTGGTAAAGGTATAGTGGAGTTAAAAGTTTCTCAGTTAAATAGAATTATTATTATCATGTTTCATTAAATATTATTTTTACTGTTGCTTTTTAAGTACTATATGTAGAGGACCATATATAAGAGGACCATATTAAGAACATATAGCACTTAAACCCTCTACATATAGTACTTAAAAACTCCACCTGCAGAGGTGGTGCAGCACTGTTCTGAGGCAACTTCCTGCTCCACCTAGAGACTCATGTCCAGTCAATCTCTCCTCAACTCACTTCCATAAGAGGTTTAACTATAAAATGAAGCAGATCAGGCTCCATTGTTCTCTATTTTCTTCTCTTTTTCCTTCACTCTCTTTGTTTACCTCAGATGCAGACCATCTATATAGTAGACCAGAGCGGGACCTAAGGACCTGTGATGTTTTTGTTTTATTCCCTTTCTTTGCCTGGGAAAGGCATGGATATCGTATTCTACCCCATAATCCCTACAGAAGTTTGTTATGAAACTAGGGACCTTATGGAAGTGTGCAGCTAGTGAGTTAGCACCTTTGAGTAGTGGTATTGTGGCTTGTGAGCCAGCACCTTGGAGTTTGTTGTGGAAGTTAAGAACATATTGAAGTGTACTGTACCAAATAAAGGGCTTGTTAGCCACTACTCTTGTGGAAGTGCATTGTAAGAATTTAAGATCTTGTTAGCCAACACCTTTTGAGTACAAACAGTGGGCTGCTTGCCAGAAGTATGGCTGCTGTACAAGAGTTCCCTGACACGTGGTCAGGTGTCTTTGTTCAGCCTGATTAGAATTTACAGTGAACATCACATCCTCTTACTGGTGGATCGTGACAGTATATATGGAAGTTCAATAGTTTTGATAAGTTATTTGTATTGTAAATATTCAAATGTTGCAAAATGCCATGATTTTCCTGTTCAATGCTAGCTTAATTTTACTTTAATCTCAGAAAGATATCAATAGTAGTTTCATATATAGTTCATATTTTTTCCTTTCTGTTTCTTTCACAGTTACTGATACATTCTAGGATTCTGGACCAATAATTCTGCAACTGAATCTACAGAGTGCTGTCTGTAGGGAAACAACCTTCATTCACAGCAGAATTTAGTGTGTCATGATAAAGAAAGTGAAGGTCTAAAGGAGATTTGGGACCACTATTAAATCTGTATTGAGAACAGTACTGTTTAATGTCTTCATCAGTAACATAGACAGTGAGATTGTGTGCATCTACTGCAAATTTGCAGATGACAGGAAGCTCAGCAATCTAGTTGACACAACAGAAGGAAGGGATGCCATGCAAGGGAACCTGGACAAGCTTGAGAAGTGGTCCCATGAGAACCTCATAACGGTCAACATCTCCAAGTGCAAGATGCTGCACCTGGGTTCAGGCAATACCAAACAGGAGTACACACTGGGAGAACTCACTGAAAGCAGCCCTGCTGAGAAGGGCTTGGGAGCTGCGGAGGACAAAAAGCTGGACCTGAGCCAACACTGTGCAGTCAAAGCCAAGGAGGTCAACTACATCCTGGGCTTCATCAAAAACAATGTGGCCAGCAGGTCAAGGGAAGTGATTCTTTCGCTCTACTATGACTTTGTCAGACCTCACTTGGAGTACTGCATTCAACTCCAGAGACCTCAACACAAGAAAGACATGGAACTGTTAGAGCAGATCCAGAAGAGGGCTGGAACGCCTCTGCTATGAAGACACACTGAGAGAGCTGGGGTTCAGCCTGGAGGAAAGGTTTCAGGGAGACCCTTTCATCATATAAAAGTGACTTTTTTACATGGACAGTTAGTGATAGGACAATGGCTCATGGCTTTAAACTAAAAGAGGGGAGGTTTAGATAAGGTATTAGGAAGAAATTCGTTGCTGTGAGGATGATGAGGCACTGGAACAGATTGCTCAGAGACTTCAAGTTGCTCAGAGATGTTCAAGAGCAGGTCAGATGGGGATTTGAGAAACCTGGTCTAGTTAAAACTGTCCCTTCTAATCCCAGGAGGATTAGAACAAGATGATCTTTAAGGTCCCTTCCAACACAAGACATTCTATGATTCTATGACTATTCCCCTTTCACCATATTCTGCTAAATAAGATGGGATGTGAACACATTTCTGGAACACAGTGTTTTTTTTGCACATATGCTAGAGGAGACAGCTCTTAATAAGAGGATTTTCAAGCAGTTCTGCATGCCTTGATCTGAATCCAATATTTAAAATTCATTTAATCTTAGCTATTTTCTCTTATGCACGCTTAAGGACTTCTGTGAGGTTTAGTTTGATTTGGTTTGTTGGTTTTTTTTGATTCCCTCTTTTTGTTTTGTTTTGTTTTGCTTTGTTTTGTTTTCTTTTGTTTTTTTACTCTGTTCATTTTTAGCAGTAAGGAAACTTGAATGTCATTTTTCCTTGTTTTTCTCCAGCTGTCTTTTACCTATTTCAATATCTCATAGCCAATATTTTAAAAAGGGCACGTCTGCACATATGCAAAACAGATCAAATATCTCACTGCAGCTCTTGGTTGAATATCAGCTAATTGGAGGAGTTGCTCAGCTGGAGTCAGTGTGAAGAAAATAATGAATGTATGTTTGTTTGTTTGTCTGTTTTTTTTAAACTCAGTGCATCTCAGTACATGTACTAGAGTCCCTGCACTTTTTGAATCTCAGAGATGGTGAAAATATTTTATGTCATATTTAATGTCAGACATTCAGTCATCCTGTAAATTCCTTACACTGAAGGATTGAATGAAGTTTAAGATCTCAGATATCTCTATCAAAAGACTAAAAATTTATCCTCTGTCTGCTCACAAACCAGCATTCTACTAAAGAAAAAAAGATAAAAGAAGTGCAATTAATGAGGTGAATGACACCTTGCAACAGCCATATGGACGGGGGATTTCATCCTAGCTGAAAACAGCAAATAGGGGGGAAAATGGCAAAGAAAGGCAGTGATGAAAGTATTTAACCTTATAAACATCTGAGAGTGTTTTCTCTTATTATGTCTGTAAAACACTAGTGGTTATAATCATTATAAGAGGATTAAGGATGTTAAATCAGCACTTACTACTCACTATAAAACATAAAATTTCAGAAATTTTGATTTATTTATGATTTTCTAGAAATTCAAATCTTTGCCAGATGTAGTAAGAGGTTTAGTTTGTTGGATGTCTTAGTTTAGAAGAAGACTAAGATGTCTGTCTGGGCTAGTTAGTTAGGGAGCCTCTCCAAAAAACACCACAATATTTGAAATTAATATACTTTAAATCAGAAAATATATAGGAAAGGATAACTGTTCTTAACTTTTATATATACACATATGTATGTAGGTATAGATATAACNAGAGTCAGGAGAGACGCTGGCTCCTCCGATAACTCATGTGGGAATGACGGCCACAAGGGATGGGATGGAACCTTTCCTGTGGGTGTGGTAGTTTTAGCTAGACCTCAAATTAACAGGCTCAGAGAATCTATGTAGATTAGGAGAGACAGGTATCACCTGACTTAAGCAACCAAAGAAATATTTCGTACCATATAATGCAAACCTGAGATATGAATACAGGAGTGGGAGGTGCTCACTCAGTTCCATCATGGCCAAAGTAGAGGCAAGACACACAGTTGCTGCTGCCCTGCTGTCATGGGCCCTGCTGCTGCTGCTACTTGCATTTTGTTTGAGTTCAGGGAAGTAGAAACATTTTGTTGTTATACTTTCTGTTTCTTGCTGGGTGTCTTTTGAGGTACTTATGAATCTATAGTGATGAAATCTGGTTTTGGTGGGAAGTAGAAAATTGTTGTTATATCTAACTTGTGTAAGTGTGTGCTATATTTTAGTTTACTTTTAATTTTTCTCTTTTCTGTATAAAAATATATATAGTTAGTTTAAGTATAAACTGGACTGAGTTTCTGGGGTTTTTTTCCCTTCTCCCTTTTCTCTGCGGGGGCAGGGAGGCTCTAACATTCTGTGTTGGGCAGGTGGCATTTTTGCCAGCTCAGCCCAAGACAGTGGGCAATGTAGAGACTCCTCCTTGTCCTTTGCTCTAAAAAAAGCACTGGGATGAGGGATAGTGGTGATTTTTAGTCACATTTCTGCAAATGAAATTAGCCCTCAGGAAGTCTGCAGAAAATCCAAGGTATTGGTGACTGCTCTCTCTCTCTCCAAAGGACAGCACTGGTCACACGGAGTTGGTGAGGGTCAAAACAAAAGGGTGCTCCAAGTGCCTCCACCAGCCCAGCAAACCCAGGCTCTCGCCTACACCTCAGCCAGAGAAGCAGTGTGGCAGAAAACCCTGGAAAAACTTCACCCACCCCCCACCTCATCTCCCCAGTGATTCAGTTGGAATGCAAGGCAACTGACCAGTCTTTTGTTAGCTGGTAGTGAGGGGTTGGGCTTTAGCTCGCAAACTTCTGTGTTAGTAGGAGAGAAAAATTTCATGGAAGGTTTTGGAACTATAACGCTATGTTATTAAATGGAAGCAGGACTCAACTGAATAAAATTTTAGTAAGTTACTCTGATACTATGAGGGTTCCTAAAGCTGAGCAGATGACACAATGTATATGTGTGAGTACATGTATAACACATACGCCGTGTTCAGACTTCCAAACACTTCCCATCTTGTAAATATCCTAAGGCTATTGTTCAGATTAAAATTAATATTAATGTTCAGACATGATACAGAGACCTGATAATTGCCATATCACTGTGTGCAGAAGATACCAAATAGTTTTGAGCTAATTTTAATATCAACTATTGATATATTTTTAGGCTAGGCTTACTTTTAAAGTCAGATGATCATACCTCAAACTATTTCACTATCTGACATAACATTTCAAAGTTTCCATACCCTCCAGAATGACCATCTGTAGGCTCAGATATTTTGCATCAGTTAGGACACAGAAATTGAACTATGATGTATTAATATTACATTTATAATTCCAAGATGAGAGGCTATTGATGGACCTGAAGTTTTGCAGAGATTAGGCGTTCTTAAACCTCATTTTAGCTTCAGCTTTCCAAGGTTTCATTTGCTACACTGAAAAAATTTGCCTCACCATAAGGCAACAGTCCTTGTTACTCCAGGCTTATTGGGAGGGGGGAAAACAAACAAACAACAAAATCAAAAAAAAGCAAACAGTAGCAAATAACTGTTTGTATTTTACCGAACTGGTACTGCTGCCCTTGTAGGTGTTTAGATTCAGGCCAGTAAGTTCCATTTCATTTATACATCTGAACTCTTAAACTTTGATCTGCCATGGATAAAATTTTTGTTTGTGTGTTTTCTAACACAACCCCTGATTTTAGAAGAATTTAAAAAATCCATTTAGTCTTCCAAAATGAATGAGATGCTAATTCATAAAATAAGAATATCAACAGTTAACTGCAACAATAGTATAATCTACTTCTTGCGTATAGTAGTGACCTTCTATCTTTTCAAAGAAAATAATTTTTTCTCCTACATGCAATATTATACAGTTAAAGAAAATAAAAAAGAAAGAAACCCAACTTTTTATTAGATTTGTCTGCTAGCTGAACTTACGTCTTCTTAATGAAGTCCCATTGCCTATTTGCCTGTTAAGATTGGATGACTTTTGAGAACCTTTGAGTGCCCAAAGTACTAAATTGAGAAGTTATTCTGGGACATTGAAAGAGCAGATCTTGCATTTATTAAATCTGGGTTTGGACCACTTTATTGTAGTGGTCTAGCCATCCACTCTGCATTTTTGATTCTGACTTTTTCTAATACAGAGTGAGTTAAGTAAAATGGGCTTTCATAACTGTATTTTGAGACCCTTATTCTGAATTTTTGTACCTCCATGTAAGACCATCCTGGAAAAAAAAAAAAAAAGAAAAAAGGAAAGGAAAATGAAAAGAAACAGCAAAATGAAAGAAAGCACATCAATCCAGTTTTTGAAAACAGCAAAATTTCATTACAGTTTTTCTGATAAAATGTTTCAAATTTACTACACACTCCCTTCAAAAAGAAAAAAAAAAAAGCAAGCAAGCCCCACACATCTTATTTAGTTTTTATAATTTATTTTTTTATTTAGTCTAAACTTTGCTATAGAAAATATTTTGGCATGTAAGGCAGAGTTCTCAGGGAACACTGGATTTGTCCTGAGGTAGTAAGATGGATGAGGCTATACTTTTGTGTTCGTGAGGGGAAATGAGAAAATCATAGAGAGGAAGGCTTGATGAAGACTTGATAGAACTAAAATTATTATCTAGTAGTGGCATAAAATTTGAAAGTAGCATTAGGCCTCACAGATAACCCTGTCCACTGAATAAATTTTATTTTCTCGAGCAATATAATGCATCATGCATAAAAAGGAAGTCGGAATACAGGGATGACTGGTTTGTTTATTTGTGTAGAATTCCCTTAGGCATTTTCCTGCAAGAGGTATAATTCTTTCAGAATCTGTAGCTAAAGAAGTGTACTTCAAGAAATAAAATCCTCAGGAAATCTCAAATTAATTACTCCAGCTCATAAAAATAACTCCAATTCCTAACTAAATATATGCCTCAAACCAATTAAACAATAACAAATTGGCCTAGAGAACAACTTTGAGAACAATAAAATAATGTGGGAATTTGTTAATTTTGAAACTAACTAGTTCCTGACTAAGAAAATAATAAATAATTCTTTGTCTAAAATCCATTACTGGGAATACGTTATAGAAAAATAGATCACCAGATAGTTTCTACTAGTGGAAGCCAGAGTTATTTTAAGCTTAAGGACTCTACTGTGGTTAAAGCTTTTCAGACCATTTGCTGTGATGATCCCCTTATGGATTACATCCTGGTTTTGCTGCCCAGAGGGATGTCCGCACTGTTCTGGATAGTACGTAGCCAACATGTGAGCTCATGAGCTCATTAAATGCATCTCTGGGACAACTTGCATTGGCAAAGCTCCTGCATGCTCATCCTTGAAAAAGACTTGAATTTTCCAAAATCTGAAGGGATAGCAGGGAGAATGGAGCATTGATATTGCTACTTGTCCTTGCCAGCAAATCAGTATCCTTGAGGCATAACTGAAGCTCAGTCTACAAATCAGCTAAAGACAGGGTTTTTCCTGTTTTGTTTTGTTTTGTTTTCTAATTGCAAGAAAGTAGATAAATCAGGATGTCTCTGTTGATAAATGTACTTAAAAAAATTGAAAAGTCTGTTTCATATAAATTTTTATTAGTTTGACACCAGTTCTTCCATGCTGGACTTTGTGGACATCTGTCATGGTTTTACCTGTGACAGAGTTAATTTTCTTCTTAGCAGCTGGTACAGTGCGGTGTTTTGGGATTTAGGCTGAGAATAATGTTGATAACACACTGACATTTTGGCTGTTGCTGCGCCATGCTTACCCTAAGTCAAGGATTTCTCAGTTTCCCATTGTCTGCCAGTGCAGAGCTGTTGTGAGACATTGGGTTATTACATTAAATATTATTTTCTAAAGTTATCTAGTAAAAGTATTTTACCTCCTGAAAAAAACATGTGCAGCATCTTCGCCCTTGCTCTATCTCAAGGTATAAAAGAACTGAAGACCCTTTTAATAAGTTCAGCAAGTGAATTTTTGAAGCCTTGTGTATTTTTAAAGTACAACCCCTTTGATGAGCTTGTAGCTCAGAGTGTGGGGTCTTACAGCTGCTCAAGAAGTCAGGATGGAGCATGGTCAGGACAGATGACTTGAATTGACAAAAGAGGTAATCCATACCATAGAATGCCATGGCCAGCGTACAAATGATGGAGTTAACTAGCATGAGGCTAACCACTGGTTGGGGATGAGCAACTGTATTGGAGATAATTTGTCTTTTTAGGGTTCTTATAATTGCCATTATTGTTAATAATATTATTTTCATATTTACTATTATTATATTTTGTTTCAATTATTAAATTGTTCTTATCTCAATCCATGAGGTTTACCTTTTGTTTTCAATTCTGCTTCCCCTTGGGCTGTGAAACTGTGAGGCTTTGGTAGTCATCTGGGGTTAAACGATAACAAGATCTTTTAGAAAGTTAGATGTTCTTGGCAGTGTACTCCAGTATGTCAAGTTAAATTTACCTCATGTGAGCAGTATACAGGGAAACTAAACTGGCAGGAGTCTGACCTCCGGGAATTCTTCCACCATAAAGTCACAGAAAGCTGTGGACTGTATGTTATGATTAGGTTATTAAAATTATTAGAGAGATGTGCCTGCCTGAATTAAGGTGGAGGCAAGACCATATACTGAAGTCAATAGTACAGATTTTGATTTAGCATTAAATGCGAGGCAGAGAGATATCGAAAGAAATAGGAAAATGAGAGAGGGAGGGAGAGCAAATCACAGAAAGGCAGATTAGGTAGCAAAAATATCACCACTCTGTGGATTATAACGTGTCCTGTTGATCCTCTTCTTCTTTTCTTCTTGATGGTGGTAGTCCCAGTCCTGTCGAAGTGATGGTGGCAGTCTGGATCCATCGAGGGAAGCCCAGGGTGGTGAGGAAAGGTCCATGTGGAGAGGGAAGAAGTTCATGTGGTCAGGGAAGTCCATGGGGGATTTTAATACTGGATCATGGAACATTTTGAGGGTCTTTGATACAGTTTAAGATGTACAGCTGCCTGTAATGTCAGTACAGTTGAGTGCATTATGGCCCATTATGGCCCCTCAGCAGACATAAATACCTTTAGGCTTTCTATGAATGCTCTGGTATTTCCCCAAAGGGGAACTACACCAATTATCATTTTTAAGTATGATTTAAATATCAGAAGTCGGGTCTTGCAACTTCATCAGATAACTATTTTCTCAGTTAAAAAAACATGTACAGTTACACTCTGCTAGAAACAATGTAATTGCAGGAGGACTGCAGGAAGAGCAGTCAGTCTCTTATTTGCACCTAAGATTAAAGTTGGTGAAAAGGTAAGGTAAGGATAAGCTTTCATTTACTTGCCTTTCAATGTAATTGATTTTCATTCACTTTCTTCAGTCTTGTATAGGCTGAATCTTTTGCTCTTGTTTTAGTACATAAAAGTGGCATCCTCAAAAGAAATGGAATTTTTATGTACCTTTTGTGTACATACTAATGACAAATGGAAGTTTGTGGTTTGTTCTTTTTATTTTTTTAAATTATTTTTACTTTATCTGTAGTTTTCCATTAACATTTCATTTATTTCCAGGGTTAATCATCCTAAAACTGATATTTTTTGGAAGATAACTTTAGATAATTGTAGTATAACTGCTAAATCCTGAGCTACAATTCTAGTTTCAGGAGAAAAATAGACAGTTTTTATTGATGATTTTTTACTTTTTAAGCATAATGGTTGAAACAGTTCATATGAATTTGTTCTTGGACTGTATGGATGTTCTCTCCATAGACTATAAAACACAGATTAAAAACATCAAAAAAAAATTAGAATCGAAGAACTGTTTAGCAGTTGGTAGAATAATTGGGGAAATTATCTAAAAGATAATTAATCACTTTTCCAGAGATTTAAGAAAGTAGGTGTCCATTGCATCTGCTTAGACAATATATAGATTGGGTTTTAGGAATTTCCCCTCTGTTGCCTATTATTTAACTGAGAAAATAGTTATCTGATCAAAAGTAGGGAAAGATTATACATTCCTGTTAGGAAGCTAAGACCTCAGACCACTTTAAATCTTGTAAAAATGCATCTTTTAGGGGAACTTGACATGTAGGGCAATACTGAAGAATGAAACTAGAGGGAGAGCACAACTGATCATGGAACCAGAACAAATTTCTGATATAGCTTGGGTATAATTTCCCCTATTTCTTCAAGAACACAATAAGATTACTTTACTTATCTAATTTTATTTATATACTTCTGTGTGTGTGGTATGCTTGTTTGTGCACAATATATTGAAAGATACTGTTGCCTTAAAAGTGTGTAAAAAAAAGACTCCAAGCCAAATTTTTAGTAGGAGATAAGATAAAGTGTAGTTACTTTAATGAGCAGCTCAGCTCATCCAGGAATACATAGACGCGCGCATGTGCAAGCTTTGATTTCCTTAGCTTTTATAATATAATCCATCCAATCACCCCTTTACACGTGTCCAGTTCCACCTCTGTCCCCTCCTGGTCCCCACCCCCTGAGGAATTGGGGCTGGGGGTGATGAGACCCCCTTCTTCATCCTCCTCCTCTTCAGCATTCAGAGGGCTTTTGGGCACTTTCCAGTGCTTATGTTTTCTTCTGATACCCTCCAATCTTGTACCTTGAAAAAGGGACTAAACAGCTAGAGAATCTTGCTGCCTGTTCTGGGGCAGGGATAGAGATAGAAGGACCTTATACTTAGGTTGCTAAAACATTAACCCACTAAAATCTACTTTGCTACATCTACTTATGTTCCTAAAATCTACAAAATGTGAAAATTAGAAAAATCAAAAATCCTTCCTACATCAATACAAAAAGTTTATGTTGTTACTTGGGCCATCAAAATTTGGTTTACAGTATCTTCAAAAAGGAATGAATTCCATGAGAGTGAAAAGTATATTAGTAATGAAATGTTTCAAACACGTAATTAATTTAAGAATATATAATAGATGAAAATTAGCTCTTATTTCTTCAATTTTTCCAGTTATGTATCTATCTTGCATATAACTGAAATATAAGTTTCATGTAAGTTCAAATATACATTTCAGGGAATTAAAATTTTCTAGAGTTTTGGGGTTTTGTTGTTGTTCTTTTTTTGTTTGTTTGTTTGTTTTTACTTTATAGGGTATATTTGCGTGATTTTTTTGCTCCAAAACATTCTTGTTTGAGCTTCTCTTTAAGTTTTCATAAATTATTTTAAATACAAAAGGAAGTCTTCACACAGAATAAACTGCAGTTACGGCAGTATGAGGCCTACCTATGATCTGCTGCAGAAATATAGCTTGTCTTTTTCTGGTAGTTGTTTTCTTTGGGTTTTTTTCGTGTGTTTTTTGTTTGTTTGTTTTGTTTTTAATAACCAAAGCTAAAACGCTCTCCTGAGAAGTTGGAATTGTGTCAGAGGTTTGTGGGTCTGAGTTCGGTTCTCTTGTTGCTGTCACTCAGATGACTTGGGTATGTGCTGTAACACATATAAAAGTACACCAGCAGTAGTGTTGCATAGGTGGTTTTATTTTCAGTAAATTGACTTTATGTGAATTGGTGTTCAAAATGCAAATTGTGATGACTTGCTATAATTATTACGTAGTTATACAGAGAATAGGTGCATTTCAATGGTCTGATTTCAGAGAAAACAGTTGTGATTGTTACAAGATTAAGTGGAACTTTCGGAAAATAATTATCAGGAAAACCTAATAAAAATGTTATTGGGGTTTAGGAAGGAGAATCTTTATGAAACAACCATGCAAATGACTAATTGAAGTAATTTTTAGAACATTATTGAATGTACTCTTGGGATTTTCTTTGAAAAAAATGCTTCAGGTTGTCATGTTTGTATACTGACTTGCTGGAATGTGCTGTAGGTAATTAGATATTGATTCTAGTTGTCAATGCATATATTGTCCATTTCCATGCAATATGAAATGTATAAAGTTTGAATTAATCTTGGAATTACCTTTAAATTGTTACATTTTAATTACCTATTCCTTGCCTCTAAGAAAATTAATCCCATTAGAAATTGAAGTGTATAAGAAATTTTTAATGGTTAAGTGACTCAAATATTAAGAGCAGTAACTGAATTTTCCTTACTGATGCTTTTCAGATGTTCATGTATTTGTAATGCTTTCTGACCTGATCATGTTTGATGTCACTTGTTAATAAAGATCTGCAGAAAAAATGTCAATGCTAATCACTAAAATCAA
>VWZD01008075.1:16812-35993 GCA_013396695.1 Sakesphorus luctuosus
AGTGTCTAGTTCTATCTACCGTAACTATTGTTTTTAGAGTGGTTCATGTAACCTAATAAATCTTTCATTATGTTCCTCTGTGCTCTACTTGATGACATTATTCATCTTTGTCTTCCATAAATACATTTTTTCTCTAATTTGATCCAGGTTCATAAAGTAAAATAACAAAGCCAAGCAGAGCTGTTAAAAGAAACATATAAAGTTGTGAAGAACAAGCTAAATGTGCTAGTTTAGCTAGACTCAGTTATTGAATATTTTGCTGGTATTACCATAGGCTGGTTTTTTGGCCTTCACTGAGTGTCTGAACATGTTTCTGTGCAGATGAGGAACTGAGTATAGGGAGTAGAAGGCTACTGCTTAAATGTAGTTTTTTCCAAAAATATGTTGAGTATAAAGCCAGAGATAATCAGTTTTCCTTTGAAGAGACAGGGTTTTTCTGTTTATATACTGCTAAAAAGGACCAATACATTCTAAAACTGCTTCCTTTTTTTGTCATCACAGTGTTTCACTGCGTTAATGAATTAAAGGTTTTATTTTTCCTTTCTTAGTGAGTTAGAACTCTAACATATTTAAAGGTGTATAGGAGCAATAGTATTAAATGGGTGAACTCCTTTGTCGGTGAATTTAGTACCTGATTTATATTATAAAAAGGAAAAGTTATGTATAATAAAACTTCTTTTCTAAATTACTTTTATTGCATTTTCGAGTATGAGAAGTCTGTTGATGTGAAACTTGAGTATTAACATAACTGTACTATTCCATGTCTCAAGTTTTGCTTAAAGTACTTAATTGAGAATTCATAGCTGAGTAAATCACCCTAATTACTTTGATGTATCACCTAAATGTCAGTCAATCAAATTATCTGAGTCATGAATAATCTTCTGAAGACAGGTACTTTCTTTGTTATTCCCACTGAACTTTCTTCCTGTCTTTCTGGAAGAAACAGTAGCACAAAACCAGAGCCTCCAGAAAAGAAAACAGTAAACAATGCCTTACTATGCCAAAAATGTGTGTTCCAGTGAATACATCTCAATGAAAAAACCAAACAAATGAAAAACACCTCCTCCTCCTAAACAAGTAGAAAAAAAAAATTAAGACAAGATTTAAATATTAGTGATTTGCACAGTCCTGAATAAAGTAATTTACCTCTTGCTGTCTCCATCCAGAGAAAAGCAATTAATGTTGCAGTTTGCTCAAGAAAAACTAACAGTTTTCTTCTCATGACAACTAGATAAAGCCAAATAAAAAGAGGGTCTCAGGTTTATTTATGTTGGGAGAATTCTTTAGACATTAACAGCAAATGATGATTAGAGATCTCATTTCAAAAACTTCTCTTAGTGATGGTTATATTAATGGATAAATTCAGGCTTTATTAAGAATTACTGGGACATAATTTTTTTTCCTTCCTTTAGGTTGAAAGATTACAGTCTCAACAGATACTACAATCAATGGCTTGAATAATTTCATTAGCCTTGTCTCTGGAGTAACGAAATAAGGTTTGATTGATGATGTATCACACAATGAGATACTAGTTTGTAGCAATCTTACTAACATTGAAGCCCTGCAGGAAGTGCCTATTTTATTGTATGATAAATATGGAAGATTCCCAGATGTCAAGCAAGTATTTTGTTACTGGCTTGCTAGTAGTACAATAAGTCCTGGTGACAAATGCACAATTTTATGGACACTCTTTCATTTTGCCTTAAGGCCTGTCAGGCTGCTGCCAATAACTGAGAAAAAGAGAGCTGGGTTGAGCTCTTCAGAGGAAAATATAATAGGATGTTGCCACAGTCTTTGCAACATTGAATATTTGATTAAACATCCCAGGTTGAGGTCAGGTGAGGAAAAAAATAATCAGAGAGAATTAATTATCAACTGCTTGTCATCAGAAATCCACACACTGATCATTCATTGCATTCTAACAGCTTGGCCTCTTGTCACAGAAGTGCAGACACAGATACTGAAAGTATGTTACAGTACCATATAGATGAAATGATGTTGAAGGTGCAAGTAGGGGCTTTTAGGCAAAGTTTATTAAAGAAGCCTTGCTGCTGAGTCACAGAAAGGATCCCCTTGTTTTCTAACCTGCTTCTCATAGAGGAGTCTAGGTATGGCTGTGTAAAGCAAAATATACACAAGTATTCCACATCAAAAATGCCAAAGCAATGGAAGAATTCAAAATGGTTTCTCTCAGAGGTGAGGATGCTAAAAACCACAAATCAAAACCTAGCAGTGCTATGAGCAGCACTGGGCCTGAGAAAAGGTAAAACTCCCCTTTGTTCCCCCAGCTTTACCTCTACTTCCTCTGTCTTGGCTCCCCCATTGGCTTCTAAGGCCCTGTAGCATGCCTGTGAGCATTACCTGTCTTGTACCTGCAGAGTCAGCTTCTATGGAATGCATATGGAGAAATTTCTAAACGTTGTCTCTGGGAAAGATGCCTCGTTCCAGGCAGGAAACCTTCCTTAGTGAAAATAAATGCCTCCTCAGTAGCAATAGCTTCCAGAAAAAAAGTTTTTATCCCTACAGGCAGGATCCAGTCTTAGCCCCAAGACTTTGTCAATGGTTTCAGTACAACTTTGTCCTGCAGGATTAAAGATGGTAAACTGAGAATATTTATATAAAATGGATGACTACACAAAAGTTCTGTGACAAGATGACATGCTTAGTGGATTTTGAAAAGTCTGTGCATATTGTGTGCCTGAACTTTAGTAAAGCATTTGATACCATCTCCCATAGCATTTTCCTCGAGAAACTGGATGGATGCACTCTTTTCTGGGTAAAAAATTACTGAATGGCTAGACCCAGAGGTGGGTGGTGAATGGAGTTACATCCACGTGGCAGCCAGCCGTGAGAGTAATTCTCCAGAACTCAAAATTGAGGTCAGTCCTGTTTAACATCTTTATGGTTGATCTGGATAAGGGGGATCCAGTTTAGTAACTTTGTTGCCAACACTGAGTGGGACGAGAGCATTGGTCTTCAGGAGGGAAGAAAGTCTCTGCAGAGCAATCTGGACAGGCTGGATCAATGGGCTGCAGCCAATTGTATGAGGTTCAATAAGATGAAGTGCCAGGTCCTGCACTTGGGTCACAGCAACCCTATGCAACACTACAGGTTAGGGGAAGAGTGGCTAGAAAGATACACAGAGGAAATGATTCTGCAGTGCTGGTTGACAGAGTCTGAACATGAGGCAGCAGTATGCCCCTGTGGCCAAGAAGGCCAATGGCATCTTGGCTTATATTAAGAATAGTGTGGATAGCAGGATGAAGGCAGTGATTGTCCCTCTGTACTCAGCCCTGGTGAGGTCACACCTCAAGTGCTGTGTCCAGTTCTGGACCACTCACTACTAGAAATACATTGAGGTGCTGAATTGTGTCTAGAGAAAGGCAATGGAGCTGTGCCTCCTCAGAGAAAATTGATAAGCTACTAAAAAGTATCAGAATACTAAAAGGTGTCATGGAGCTGATTTTCTTGGATATTTTAGAGATGACGATAGTTACTAAATATGAATTTGGTCCAACTGTGTAATATATCATGTACTTAAAAACACTGTGGATGCAAATTCATTAATTTTAAACAAATTGCTATATCCAAGGGTTGGGCCTTTGAAGCAGAGTTTCCTGATTCAGAGGACTAAATAAATCAATAAATAAAGGAATGGGAAAAAAAAGAGAAAAAAGAGAAAAATATTTGGAAAACTTAGTACATTGCTAACCATAGTTGACTATTTTGTTTTCTTTCTCATTTATCATTGTCAATCCTGTGATGTGAATGTTGATTTATCTTCACCATATTACTTTGCAGGAAATTATATATAATTGGCGTTCAAATCATTCTCTGTATACTGCTAGTAGTAGGTTACTTCCAGAAAAGACAAATGTCTTATGACTCATTAAAAAAAATCCAACATGTTCCCTTATATGCCATGGGCTTTTTTTCTAAAGTAGTTTAAATTTAAAAGAGTAAAATAAATTCCACAGCTAATCAATATCAAGATTGTGTTTAGACAATAAACGATACTGTGCTAAAGTAAAAACACTATACTCCATCACAATAATTTGCATATATTATTGATCATTTGAGTACACTTCATTTGGTATTCTATGAGATAGCTTTGAATAGAACAGAGCAGAACAGAACAGCATGTCTTCTGCACTGCAATAATTTTTTTTTGACATGTAATAGCATTGAAATCTTCAATATTAAAATCAGAACCACCTTTCTTTCTGCCCCAATGAGATGATTAAATATATAAAAGTTTAAAATGCTGTGAAAGACTATCTTGAACTGTAGTACATAAATTATGGGATTTGGAAATGTCTGTTGCATGCATTTTTGGAGACGTGTTGTGATAGAACTGCAAGCAGCCACTCTGTTGACGAAGCTTTGGCATGAAGTTTAAATAACTGAACAAGATGTTGAAAACGACTGCTGAGAGCAGAAAAAAATGCTGATCATATTTATGCTGAATAACACCTAATAAAAGTTGTAGATAATACTACGAGGGAGGGCTGGATCTCACAGGTCCAAAGGTCAGTTACGAGAAACAGCCGGATCCCGCAGATCCCACAGATAAATGAATGGGAGCACAGGAGAATCTTTGCAGAGCATGATTTTACAAGAAAGGCAGTGCCTAGGCAACTATATCAGTAACATAGTGCAAGGCTGAAATTGCCTACATAATGGTATGAGAATTGGTTGTACCAGCATTTGGAGGCACTTTTCTTGGAGAAATGGGCAAGCAAGCATCTCAGAAAGTTTGTCAAAAGGGATGTGTTAAGTCCTGTAGCTGAGAAGGAATAACTCCATGTGCTCACACATGCTGTGGTTTTACTGTCTGGTAAAACTGTGATTTTACTTTTCACAAGATGACCTGGCAGTCCTGCTGCACACCAAGCTAAATGTGAGCCAGTAGCCAAAAAAAAAAAAAAAAAAAAAAAAAAAGACCCAAACAGCCAACTGGGTGGCATAAAGAAGACAGCTACCATCAGACTGAAGCAGGTGATCCTTACCCTATTCTGTACCATCATGAGACTCATGTAGAGTGCTGGGTTGCAGACATGAAGACACAGATTTGAGTCTAATAAAAAGCCACAGAGATGGTCAGCACCTCTCATAGGAAAAGAGACTGAGAAAAGTAGTACTGTTCTGTTTGGAGTGGAGAAGGCTAAGAGGAGATCTTGCCAATGTGTTTAAATGCCTTACATAAGGGTCTTAAGAAGATGAAGTCAGACTTTACTCAGTGTTGATCAGTAACAAAACAAATCAGTGGATGTAAATGGAAATGCAGGAAATTCCATTTAAACATGAAAAAAACAATTTTACTGCAAGGATGTTCAAACACTGGAAGATGTTGCACAAACAGGCTATGCATTCTGCACAGATATTCAGAACATGATTGGATCAGCCCTGAGAAACCCTGTCTAGCAAATTTTTGTACAGATGTAGCAAAACCAGTGACAAATATGGTGTAAATCAATTCAGACTGGAAGGACGGTAGAATGGAGGAAAGCAGATAAGCAAGTAAGAAAGTCTGTTGGAGGGGCAAGAGCTGCAGGTTGAGTAGCTAGTGTTTCCAGGCTGCCCAGAGTCACTGTCAAAGCCTTGCCTGGGCCACTGAGGCTGGTGCCTAATGGTAAACTCATCACTGTTGGTGCCTCACAGGAGACGGGTTGGCTTGAAACTGTGTGGAAAACTTTGGAAAAAGAGACAAGGAAAGTATTTGTTTTGTAACACGGAGGAACTGATACCTTCTTTGTATTTCAAAGAAACACAGGAATATGTTTCAAGAAAGAGTTCTCTTACTTTGGGATTTTGTTATCTGCAAGCACATACCCCAAAAAAGCAACGGAGATCAGAGCACTGGAAGAAACAGTGGTCTGTGTGGTATGTCCTACTCTGCCTCTGGTGAGAGAGAATCCACCTGTATCAGAAGCATGGTACAGAAGAGTGATGGTAACAGTAGCTGGATATGAGGAGAACTTCCTACCATGGTACCCTGGATATAAAAGGTTGTTCGTTTTTGTTTGGGGGGGAGTGTGTGTGTGTGTGTGGGGGGGGGGGGGGGGGGAAACTGCATTTTTTGCTTTTTTTTCATTTGCTTGCTGTCTCACATTTTTGTGACTGAGAGCTGGACATGATTTCAAATGCTGGAGCTNTGAGAATCATCAGAGCTAAGATGAGTAGTGACTCCTTCCTGAAAATGTGTTAATTAGGACTTCAGACTTTTTCTTTCTCTTTTAGCAGAGCTCCAGTCCAGTTGTAGACCAGTTAGAAGAGAATATTGATGTATATGAGAAGTGTGGACAGCTGGGAAGCCTTGCAGGGTCAGAGTACCTAATTAAGAGTTGAATAGATTTTTGATCTCACTTTTCTTTTATGAAGGGGTAAAATCACAAAAACAGAGATATTTTCCTGGAGTTTCTGAATTTGTGAACTTTGTAAAACTCCATTGCTTCAAGGACAGCCGGGCTTTGATAGGTTAATAGTTTAAAATTTAGGAAGCTTCTGTCTGTTGTACTCACCCCTGAACTGTAATTATGGAGTCATGGGGGACATCAGGATGGGCTCAGGGGCTCTCTGGGTTGGTTGCAAATGTCATTTTGGCTTTTGCAACTTTATGTATTCCTGGAGTCAGGAGAAATTATTCAGCTAACCAGAATATTTTTACAAAGACACTGAATGAAGTTCTCAATAATTCAGATTCAGTTTAGATAACTAGAAGCTTTATTTAGAATATTCATTTGTGGAGTTGAAATGGTTGTATTTGAGGCAGTCTTTTGTGTGTGCCTGTGTCTACCTACATGGTTTATTGAAGATAAATGAAAGGAATTAAAAGAGTGGCTTGAAGTGCTTATTGATGTTGTCAGATGTGAATTTTAAGCAAGGAGAAATGTTCTTGAAAATTAAGATACTAAAATAGATCAAACTGGGAAAAAGGCCACAGGAAAGCCAAGAAAATTTTTATGCAAATGGATAGGCCCAATTAAAACCATCAGACTTCATTATAACTGTGCAGGCACAGGTTACAGATTCTGTATCTATACAGGGATATTAGCTATGTGAATCAATTCTTTACTATATAGATGAAAACAATTCTATAGAGAAAATATTCTGAAAAAAACATTAGCATTCAGGGCTGCTTAGGCATCAGAGGGTTTTCAGTACCAAAATTTGAATATAGGTAAATTATATATACACACACACAAATGTATGCAATCACGTGTGAATACATAATAAGTATGAATAAAACTTTATGTCTATTATACAGTCTTAACCTGAAATTTTTAGAATAGAAAGGGGAGTTTAGCTAGAGAGCAGAGAAGGAAAAGAATTACAGCTTGCCTGGATTGTGATTTGCATAGAAAACTGTAGCTTGTACAGAAAGATACTTGTAGTTTCATACTTTACAAGTTAGTCACCTGGTAGTAAAATACTGCCAAATCAGAAAGAGGATCAGCTTTAAATCTCTATCTTTACACTGCAAATTTCAGTTCTGTCAGAGAAAAAGCAAAGCCTTGCAAAGTCTATCAATGTCAATGCCTTTGCTCCTGACCGAAGAACCTCCGCCAGGTTGTGTACACCTTCAGCTATTGGCCAGAACCTGGGACTGGGCCACACTTTTTTAAGGGTGACATAGGAACTGACATTTACTTAAAGAAATTCTTTAGTTTAGGTCTTGCATATGACTGATATGACTAGAGCCCAGAGATCAGCGAAGACCTGAATGACTTCTACTTTATAATCATTCTCCTGGAAAAGGTCAAACAATTCATCTATTTGAGGTTATATATAGTGAGACTTTATAAAAAATCCCAGTATACTTCAGCCATGTATATTATAATAAGTAATTAGTAGATAGCAATCATAGCAAAACTCAGTTATGCATAATCAGTCATATCAGGCTATTTTTGAACTCCTTTAGTACTTGGCAGAATTTTTCTTTCAATAGTGGTTCATGTTCTCCAAATACATTCACTAATTCTTATGACTTTCAAACTCCTCAGTGAGGCTTTATAGACCAACATGATGAGTTTTGCACTTTATTAGCTTCAAACAAACAGTAGTTATATAGAGCACCAGTGGGTGTTTTTCCACATAGTTGCAGTATAAAGAATTTGGCTGTACCTGTTTGCTTTAATGGATACATCTGTTCCTTTTTGGACTATAAATTTCAAAGTCACCCTAATATTGAATTCAGATGCAAACTGTGTTTTAAGGTGATAGTACATCACAAGTTTGTGCAATTCGACAGCTGATTTCATTCTTTGTAACTGCTTTTAAGAAAATCTTATCTGTCATGATAAGATTTAGCTGATATGACATATACTGTTTAGTTCTTCTGTTTTTAACCCTGTTAGAATCTTGCAATTACAGTTTTAAAGATGCCTGTATTTTGTCTTTCAGCATATTGAAAATGTTTCATCAAAGAAATCATTCTCCCATCATTTAGTAAGACCTTTTGAAGATGTCTGCTAAGGGGTGTTATTCAATAGCAATGAATAAATTTTATTTTGCTTTTAAATGTTAAGCAAAAGTTGAGGATTCCAGGTCACATTCACCAAACTAATTTTGTCCTACATGTTTAGATTCTGCTAATAAGACAATTCATTTTTATTCTTGACAACTTTCTTCAGTTAAAGCTATAATTTGCAACAGTCAGTGAGAAGTAATATTGCGTGGGAAGAGGAAAGTCTTTCCCCATCTCCACAGCCCAATCAGGGGCTCATCTTTCTCCAGATCAGCTCATAGCCTCATAGCCCAGGCCTGAAACTAGCAGTCTGGAAAAAGATTACTGCCCATTTTCTTTCATAATTTCACTACTTATACATATCACCAGGATTACTAGTGAACATACCTAAAGCTCCATACTCTTTCAATTTGCTTTTAGATAGATGAGAACTCAGTTGACTAAGCTTTAAATGTTTTTCAAGTTCTCTAATTAGAGAAGGGATCAATATAGTTATAGGAATAAAGGGAATCCAGGTACTTATAAAAAAGAATTAAAGAAACACATCAGGGTTTATAACACTTGAGTCTGAAGAGCTGGAAAGTTGTATAAGTTACAGGGGTTTGATGCTTTACAGATAATTTTAACCAAATATTTGTTTCAGTGCTGTGTTCAGCAGTGGAGTGACAACAACCAAAGGAGCATATATACAGGAACATATATACCTGGATCCATGTATATATTTGTAGGATTTGGATTGTCAGGAAGGGGAAAAAAAAGAAATATCTCTATGAAGCCAGTTGAATTCTAATTTGGACTATTATACAACATCTTTGCATCTGGTATGAAGTTCTCACTAGATGATAGAGAATTCACTT
Organism: Sakesphorus luctuosus; assembly: GCA_013396695.1. Lineage (NCBI taxonomy): Eukaryota > Metazoa > Chordata > Aves > Passeriformes > Thamnophilidae > Sakesphorus > Sakesphorus luctuosus. The sequence goes on from VWZD01008075.1 coordinate 26,137, forward strand.
AAGTAAGACATTTTACAGATAGACATTAATTGTATTTTTTTTTCCAGTTTTGGGTGCCTGTGTTGACGCTCAGAACCCTGGTTACTAGCCAAAATTGCAGCCCTGAGAAAGAAAGTTTTGCTAGAAAATATAAAGGAATATACACACTTAAATTGTGTGGGAAATTAGCTGCTAGTGGTCCCATTCTGAATACCTAGAATTAATAGAACATTTGGCTGAAATCACTCTATGAATCAGTTCTTCACTTACAAAATAGCAATGATAGTTTCTCTTTCTTTCTCAGGATCCAAATTTTCATATAATTATGCCAGTGGTTAAGGAAACTCTTGAATAATACTTTTGTACATTAGCACTGTGCAAAAAAACCATTTCATTTTAATTTAAAGGAGAACTATCTGAAAGTGACTTTTAGAAATGGACTACCACATTCTGAAATTGTTGGAACAGAATTTCTTAGTATTTTATCTTTTTTTTTTTTTCCTCAGGAAAAAGAGTTCAGTTAATTTGAAGCATATTACAAAATTTGGTAGAATAAAATATTAAACTAAAATTTTTCACTGATATCTATATTAGCATTGTAAGAGAGGAAATCCTCAGATGAAATCAGCATTCTCTTATTTAAATAAAGATTTCAGAAGACAGTAGTAAGTTTTACTTTCAGTAACAATCTGAAACTCAGAATAAAGTAATGAAATATGAATGACGTCTCTTCTTCTTGGAATTTGTCAGATTTACTCACTGTATAAGTAAAGAAAATTAAAACCCCTTTTAGTCTTCCTTAATAATCTCTCAGACATATGATGTGTTTCTTGAGCTGGTCCTGTGCAGTGCTAGGAGTTGGACTTTGATGATTTTTGTGGTCCCTTCAAACTCAGGATACTCTGTTTTCATTACATTTTTAATATAAGATGTAAATCTCTTTGTGGTTACTTTTATGATTACACCAATTCATCATCATCATCATGGCTAGGCTTCGCGAACGAAGATTTGGGAAGGGCACTACCCACGCTTGCTGCAAGCGTGCTGGTGGCTAAAAAGACCGATACGGGATAGGCAGGTCCGGTCACAAAAGACACAGCGGAACGTCTCTGTAGGTGATTTTGGTGAGGAACAGTTCTTCCTGCGTTGTCTTTTTTCCTCGAGACTGACTCTGCGTGCATTCTCAAAGGAAGCAGCAGCATCGTGAATGGTGTGTCTCCATGAATCCCTGTTGGAGGCCAGAGTGGACCATTGATGGCAGTCAATATGGCCAAGGCTGAGGTGTTGTTTCAGAGAGTCCTTGAATCTCTTCATCGGGGCTCCTCTCTTGCGGCAGCCGGTGGCAAGTTCACCATAGAGCACAATCTTCGGGAGGCGGTGATCCTCCATCCTGGAGACGTGCCCTGCCCAGCGTAGCTGCGTTCTCATCAGCATGGCCTCGATACTGGTGACCCCTGCCTGTTCAAGAACGGACACATTGGTCACGTAATCAGACCAGTGGATGTTGAGGATTGAGCGGAGGCAGCGCTGATGGAAGCGTTCGAGAAGCCGCAGGTGGTGGCGATAGATGACCCATGACTCAGACCCATATAAAAGAGTAGACAGTACAATGGCTCTGTAGACACTGATCTTTGTACTTTTCTTCAGGTGTTTATTGGACCAGACTCTTTTATGGAGTTTTCCGAAGGCTCTGTATGCCTTTGCTAGCCTGTTCTCTATCTCTTTGTCGATCTTACCGTCTGAGGAAATGATACTTCCCAGATAGGTGAACTGCTGGACTGACTTAAGCTCTGAATTGCCTATGGTGATGTGAGGATGGTGGAAGACTTCTTGAGGTGCAGGTTGGTAGAGAACTTCTGTCTTCTTCAAGCTGACTTCCAGCCCAAAAAGCTCAGCAGCCTCTGCAAAGCAGGATGTTAGGTGCTGCAGAGCTGCTTCTGTGTGAGCAACGAGGGCAGCATCATCAGCAAAAAGCAGCTCACAGACAAGGTGATTCAGGGTCTTGGTGTGGGCCTTCAGTCGCCTTAGGTTGAACAGGCTTCCGTCGGTACGATAGCGGATGTAGATGCCGTTTTCTTCATGAAGAAAAGCAATTCATAAGAAAGGATTAAATGACAAAAAAAATAGAAGTTTTACAAGTGGTCACCTGAGTCACCCATTGATTAAATGACACTAAACCAGTGTTTTATACCTTTTGTATGTTTTATGATTCATCTATCCCCTATATAAAGTTTAGCACATGTTAGTAGGGCCATGTGTTTCTTATAGCACTTTTCTTCTCTAAATTTATATAAAATCCATTTGCATTTAAAGAAAACCCTTTCAGGTTTTTTTTGTGTTTTATTTATTTTTTGTTTCTATATAAATCAATTTTCATTGACCAGTTTCTGTTATTTCGATTATTTCTCCATATATAATCAAATTAGACATAACTGTCTTTTTAACACTTGCTGCAAGTGAAACAGATATAAAAAAATGTATCAGTGTTTTTAGAGATGAAAAATAGAGTTTTCAACAAAGAATGATTTTTTGAAAGCAACAAAATCATTCATTCAATACATTAATTTCAGGAAGAATTGTTTTCATGATAAATCTGAGGTTCCAAGGTAAGGATATTTTCTTTTCTTCCTTGTGTCTTGCAAGGATAAATAAAGACTAAAGCAATTAATATTTTACACTGTTGTGTAAAACTAGGTTAACTTGATATGGAGCTCATTATGCTAGGATGAAGAGATTCTGCTTAGTTACATTCCTAGTAAATTCTCTTGAAGGTGTTTATTTTTAAGCTACCTGGGTACAAGGATTTCTGTAGATTAAAAATAGTTCTCTGCAGGGTAGCCTTCAGATTTCCAGCTTCTAAATCCAATTCTTCTGTCTTTGTTTGTGCTGAAAGATACAATTAGAATTCCTGTGCCGTAAAATGCTTCTCAGTATTCCTGATAAAGAAAAACCCATCTATTTCAGTCACAAAAACATAAATAAATAACTAGCCCCATATTTGCATATGTTTGTAGAGATTCAATTTGACTTTTAGATACCTTGGTTGAGATGTTCAATATTAATAGGTACTCGATTCAAAGATTAATCTCCGAGCTCCAGAGAACACCAGGGGGTGGGGGCGGGAGCGAGCGTCTGGGTAGCACTTATTTGCCACCTGAGGTTATACCATGACATTGTGGAAAGTAATGTCTTGAAACATTTTCTAAAGAAGGTGTCAAATAAACTTACAGACCCCCTATATCCATTATTTACTTTCTTCCCAATCCTGAAAAACACATTTATACCTATTCAAAAGGAATAACTGGTAGTTTATTACACCAGGATAGAGACTTGTAAATGCAATTAAAGGCACAGAATCACAGTTTCAACTCTAATTAAACCTCTTTTGTTTTGTGGGTTGGGGTTGGTTTGGTTTGGTTTGGTTTGTTTTTTTCCTGTTTGGTGGTGGTGGTGGTAGTTGTGTTTCTTGTAGGTGTTTTGTTGTGGGGTTTTTTGATTTTGTTTTGGGTTTTATGTTTCTGTTGCTTTTGATTAGTTTTTTGGGTTTGTTTTGTTTTCATTGGGTTTTGTTGGGTTTTGGTTTTGCATTTGTCTTCTTTAGGTTTACTTGTTTTTTGGTTTTGTTGTGATTTGGTTTTTGTCAGGTTTGTTTGGTTGGTTGGTTGGTTGGTTTTCCCAGATTATTCCTGCAAAAGGAAGATATACTTCCCTTGCCATACCCTGGTTTTCGCTTGGAGCTGATGGCTAGATAGTGCAAACCCAGTAGGTTTCTTCTCTCTATTTTGGAAAGAAATTCCCTTCTAGGTCTTAAGATACAGAAAATGGCAGCATGGGAGACTGCTGTCTATTTCCCACTGCAGACCCTTTAGGGAAAATTAAAGTCACACAATAAAGTAGCAAGGGTCCTTCTTTTACAACCTTCAAATAAAGATGTTCCAGAAAATCTCCCTTTTTCTTTTTTTCCCCCCTTTCTTTTCTTTGTGTTTTTTTTTGTTTTGTTTTTGTTTTTGTTTTTAATGGTGGAAGGATGCAGCTCTACCTACAGTGAAGTAGTATAATTGTTTGTTATTGAAGTCACATGCCTTTTAGTTACCCACTCAATGCATCAACAGTAAACACAATTAACTCCCAAGCAACTTAAGTGAGTCAATAGCTTCTTTTTTTCTTCAAGGTTGGGATGCAGAGTTACAAGTTTTCTGTAAGCCTATCTATCCTTAAAAGCAGAGTTAAATACCTTTGTGTTCCATTTAAGATGTTATTGAGGTTGTGATGAGAAGTCCCACTTACCTGAGTGAATCCTGATATTTAAAAAAAAAAAAAACGAGTAATTTCCTTTCCCTTCTTCCTTTCCAAAATATATATTAAAATGTTCAGAAAAAATAATACATACTTTATTATAAGAAACTTCATGGAATTTGTATTTTCTGCTCAATTTCATGCCCATGAATACTTTGGAAAATTAATTGATCAAGATACTTAAATGCCAAATTCTTCACTAGGCCTGTCAGTTCCTGAAAGAAGCATCTACAGTGTGTATAAACTGGCATGACTACAGAGATTTTCCAGTTCACCTTGGATATATCCTCTTATGCTCATAGTTACATGAACAGTGCTTTTATGAGGGTGATATATGACTTACATATAAAACTGTGCCAGCTATGTATCTTCTACATCCTATAAATGAAATATTAGTCAAGTCTTCAAGATGTCACTCTTTTTTTTTTCCATTTCAACTTTCATAAAACTATTTTACTAACAACTGAAAAGGAAGCTACACTATAAGTACAAACTTGCATTTATCACAGAAATAGTTTTATCAGCTCAAGGTCATATTAAGAGTTACTCATTTTTCTTTCATCATATTCCAGAGTGTAGTAAGGCTTATATGATTGAATATTAATGAAGAAATATACTTCGAACTGAACCAGTAAAATTCATTATATAACAGTGTTTTATCCAAAACTGTATTGGTTTTCAGGTGTGTGTGCGTATATATATATATAATATGAGGATATGATAGTGAAATTTGTTTTGACAGAATTGGGCTTTATTCAAAATATTCTTAGTGTGAATAAAATACAAATCAATACATTCCTATTTAAACTTTCAAACAAAATTCTAATTTAAAATTTCATAGATCTGAGGCACCTCAGGTGTACAAACTAAATTCTAACATTTTCTGAAACTTCTTCATAACTCCTGTTAATGTAATTTAAAGGCTAAGTAAACTTTCAGTTGGTAATTACACAAAAATATTATCATATCCGAACATTATTAAAAAATCCCAACAATATAAAGCAATAACAGCAGGGGTTTAATTTTTGCACTACAGTGTTCTGGATGTCAAAGAACCAAATATCCTTTAGAGTTTATTTAACTTTTGCACCAAAGTCATTACCATAAAATAATAAAAAACAAAAAACCAAGAGCAACCAAAAAAAAAAAAAAAGCACCCCGAACAAAAAAGCCCCCTGAAAAGCTCTAGTCATGTCCCTGATGATTTTTTTACAAATTATTGATTTCTTGTATTGAAACTTCTACTTGTTTCATTGATACAAGGTAAAGGACTTTTGTTGATACAGAAAAATCAAGAGTGAGCAATTCAGATCTATATAAGACCCTGTAGAGTGAAAGTAGCTAAGAATAAACAAAGTCACAGCTGCTTGGAGGAGTTAGCAACTCCCCAGAGGTCTCTCAGAGAACTCCTCAAGTTTATCACAGCACACCAGAGATGTTCTGAAAACAGGATGAGTTCACCAAAACATTGAACTTGTGAGATATGGTTTATAACCAATGGGGATTTGCAGTTATATGGCGTGAGGTTCAATTTAACCAATAGAACATAGCTATAACTCTATATAAACCGTTTGCCGTGTGTAATGAATCGGCATTCACTCGATCACAATGATCTGTGTGCGGTGTCCAGTTTCTCCACTGCTTATTTAATGTTTACTTTAGACTTTGATAAAAAAATTAATAAAACTTCACATTTTTCTTTCTTTAAAAAAAACCCTCGATCAGCATAAATTTATATTTGAATATTTTTATTCTTTTTTCTTATTTTATTTTTTTTTTCATTCATCTGTATTTCGTTTTGCTAAAAGTGCTTAAGAATAATTCTTTTATTATCCAAGGTCTGACATCTTTTGACATGCTTAAGATTTTGCAATGATTTTGTCTTCCTGAGAAACACATATCTCTTCTGGTAATTTTGCATCCCTGTAATATAGAGTTTGAGAGATGACTCTTTTTTGGCAATATATTTTCTGCTTTATCTTTCCCAAAATGAGAGTAAGGACAGCACCAATTTAATCTTCCAAGTCCTTTAGCATCAGATGTTTATCTTGAAATAGCCTTTGACTACACTCAAGCTCAGTCACATCCAATCATCAGCTTTTATCGTCAGGTCTTCAACACATCTGACATGGACCTTGATTTCCCAGGTGATGCTCAAGACACTACAAGATTTCAAATAAACAGAAAACAAGCTGCAAAGGCATGTGAATGAGAAAGCTATCTCCCTTGACAAAGACTCATGAATACTTCAGAGAACAGAAAGTGCAGGTTGTTATTATATTTTTCTTAGAGAATCTCAAGCATAATTCTTTTAATAAAATGACAGTTTGGAAAAGACATTTTTTCTCATTCCACAATGGCATAGGGAAATATAAACTGAATTTCTGTAGAGGTGCATAAGTCAGTTGCAATGGACAGGGATATAATAAAAAAGCTTCATTTTCAATTCAGCAGATGCCTTCATCCAAGCAAATGTTCTTTTAGCAAATTCAGTAAATATGCTGATTCATATGCAGTGCAGGAGTAATTCATATTTTAATATTAATTCATAGAGTTTGTACTCATCAGCAATGTTAGAATACATTTACCAGAGATGCCCAGAAAAGATAAGCTTGTTGTGCAACTTTGAGGTTACTTTCAGGTTACCTTTCTGGAGAGTGCATCCTCTCAGTTATATATTTTCTGAGAGAAGAAGGATGAAAGGGGGTATATTCCCCATGTTTTGATTTATGTAAAGATTGCTTTGAATGTTATTCAATGAGCATCATCAAAATTTTCATTAGTGAGATTTATTCAGCTTCATAATCTAGCCTGTGTAAGTAAGGGATGGCTTTCCCATAAGGATTAACTATGTCTGCACTTGCAAGCTCATACAAGTAGGCAGCTTGCAGAGCAAGGTACAAGCACTTATATTGCTAATGTCTTAGTGTAAAAATCCATACTGTAGTATTTTAATTTGAATAAAAAATGAGTGACAGACATCTATCCTGAGCTTGAAACATTAATTAAAAAAAGAGGTAAAGGGAAGAAATAAATGACAAAAACTGTTTAGGAAATAGCAGAAATATTGAAAGAAGTTTGAGAAAATATATTATATGGCCTCAATTTGAATACTTTAGTCTCAAAATGTATAATACAACTAGGTCAGATACAAAGAGGAAGAGCTAAAACAATTAAAGGTAGAGTCACTGTAAGGAAAAAACTAAATTGAAAAGCATTCTCTAGCATTCGGAGTGAAGATATGATAAGCATAAATCATTGTGTGTCATGAAGAAATGGAGCACCTATGACTGATCACTTTCTCCTTGAATACAGAAATTAGGAATTCTTCAAAGACATTGGAAGGCTTCGGGTTCAAAAGAGGAAATCTTTCACAGAACACAGAGTTGAGCTGTGAGTAGCATAATGAAGACATTACAAAATTCTGGAATCCATATTCTTGATGTTGAAAGAGCTATTAACTGCACAATACAGGGACATTGCATGGAAGTATCAATACAAATACTACTGGTTCAAGAGGTTCCAGAGAAGGACCTTGTTGTGGACTTGTAAATGTCATGATAAAAAAATATTTTTTTTTGCTTTTCTCCCTGCTATATTCCTTTTTACACCTTAATTATAGGACAATGTTGGAATGATGTTATTGGGCTAGATTAATCTTCTACATGATCCATTACATACAATTTTACATTTTATGGAAACTAAAATCAAGGTTGCTTAATTTTTTATCTTGTATTTCACAGGGAAAAAAAAGCTACACTTCTGTATTCTGCCCAGTTTTAAAGGAGGGTATTCTTCAGATGTTGTTTATGAGAAAAAATGTGAATAATATAGTTTTTTAATAGGCTTTTTGTTCACATTTTCTGATATAGGCTGTAGAAAGCAGTTTATGAAAAGCGCTTGATATGTATGTTAAGCTTTGGTTTTACCTGTCTGCATAGAGCACCTGGACAAGTGCATATTTTCTGGAAAAGTACAGAAGTGACAAAGTGTAATGGGTTGACTCTGGCTGGATGCCAGGTGCTCACTAAAGCTGTTCTTTCATTCTACTATGCAACTGGACAGAAGAGAGAAAATGTAATGAAGGGCTAATGAGTTAAGATAAGGACAGGGAGAGATCCTTTACTGATCAACATCACAGACAAAACAGACTCAGAGTGGGGATATTAATTAAATTTATTACTAACAGAATCAAAGCAGGAGAGTGAGAAGTAAAATAAATCTTAAAAACCTTTTCTCCATACCTCTCCTTCCTTCCCAAGTTCTATCTCCTCCCCCACAACTGGTTCATCAGGGAGATTGGGAGTGGGGGTTACTGTCAGTTCATCACAGGTTGTTTTCAGCCACTGCTCAGAGAGACAAGTCCTGCCCTGCATCCCATGGGGTCCCTCCCATAGGAGATAATCCTTTAAGAACTTCTCCAATGCAAGTCCATCCCACAGGCAACAGATTTTCACAAATTGCTGCAATAACAGTCGCTTTTCTATAGGGTGCAGTCCTTCAGGCACAGGCTGCTCCAGTGTGGGTCCCCTACAGGGCCACAGGTACTACCAGGAAAACCTGCTGCAGCATGGCGTCCTCTCTCCACAAATCTGCAGGTCCCTACCGGGAGCTTGCTCCATCATAGGCCTCTCATGGGTTCAGAGCCTCCTTTGGACACTCACCTGCTCTGGCATGGATCCTCCATGAATTGCAGGTGGATCTCTGCACTCCTGTAGTCCTCTATGGGCTGCAGGGGCACAGCTGCTCCATCATGATCTGCATCATGGGCTGCAAGGGAACCCCAGGTCCAATGCCTGGAGCACCTCCTGCCCCTCCTTCTCCACTGACCTTGGTGTCTGCAGAGTTATTCACATATTCTCACTCTGCTCTTCTCTGACAGCAATTTTTATCTACTCATTAACTTTTTTATTTTCCTTCTTATATATGTTACTATTATTCCTCATCGGCTTTGCTTTGTCCAGTGGTGTGTCTGTCCTGGAGATAGCTGGTATTGGCTCTGCCGGACATGGGGAAGCTTCAGGCAATTTCTCATAGAAGTCATCTCTGTAGCCCCCTGGTACCAAAACCTGGCCGCATAAACCCAATACATAAAGGTAATCTGATCCTCAAAGTTTAGGTATGTTTCTCTAGCATAGATGTATTGAACTGTAGTAGGACAAAAAGAACTTGGTACGTTGTTTGTTCTGGCCTGCAAATCTCCTCTCTGTTCTATTGGAAAAACAGATGGAAATCCTTGTGCTTAAGGTTGTACTCATTGCCTACTGTCCTGTCACTGGACATCACTGAAAAGAGGCTCGCTCCATCTTCTTGACATCCTCCCGTTAAACTCCACTTTCTTTAAAGAATCAAGGAATCACAGAATTCACATACTTATTCATTTCCATTAAAAAAAAAAAAGAGCATTGTTATATACCTCTTGTCAAATGCACAGCACTTGTTTCAATTGTATCTTTATTAATGTTAGTATAGAATCATGGAATTATAGAGTCATAGAATCGATTGGGTTGGAAAAGACCTTCGAGATCATCAAGTCCAACCCTTGGTCCCACTCCAATCCATTTATTAGATCATGACACTCA
>VWZD01008075.1:36320-58250 GCA_013396695.1 Sakesphorus luctuosus
CTCCCAACTTGGTGTCATCAGCAAATTTGCTGATGATGGTCTCAATCCCTTCATCTAAATCATCAATAAAGATGTTAAACAGGACTAGACACAACCCTGACCCCTGGGGAACACCATGAGTGACCAGCCGCCAGCTGAATGCAGCTCTGTTTACCAGCACTCTCTGGACCAGGCCCTCCAGCCAGCTCCTAACCCAGCAGAGAGTGCTCCTGTCCGAGCCATGGGCTACCAGCTTTTCCAGGAGTATATTATGGGAGACAGTGTCAAAGGCCTTGCTGAAGTCTAGATAGACCACATCCACAGCCTTCCCCTCATCCACCAGGTGGGTCACCTGATCATAAAAAGAGACCAGGTTGGTCAGACAGGACCTGCCCCTCCTAAACCCATGCTGGCTGGGTCTAATCCCCTGTCCATCCTGAAGGTGGTTTCTGGTCTGCTCCACATATATGAAGAGTAGAGGATCTAATCCAAATCTCATCAAAATTGTTCAGGCAAGGACTATTAATCATTTCAAAGGCTTTTTTACCAGAATTAGAATCTACTTGCAGAAAACTGTTTCTTCTTGTTCATAGAATTTTCTAAATGGGAATGACATGGTTTTAAAAAATCAGATGGTGTAAAGTTTATGGCCTGAAATCAGAAATCTGGTCTCTAGTATCCATAAAATAACAAAGTTTAATAGCAGAACGAAATACATTTTACATTTATGGACATTCTTTTTTTTTTTATTTTCAATACTAAAAAAAAATCTGTTAGGATACGATATCACCAAGCAGAGTACTTGAAATCAAATGGATATAATATATTGATATATTATCCATTAAATTCATATAATATATGAAAATGGAGAGCTGGAATTTTAGTATAGTACCGAGGAAGAGTATGAATGAGAATTTATGGCAATATTATTTGAAAAATGGTAACCTACCTATAATTCCCATATCTCACATTTAATGGAATTTGTTTTGGGTTACATTTCCATTTGTATTTACCACAATCTTCTAACTTGTCCAGATAATCTAGCATGGTATACTACACTAGAATTCCTTAAATTACTAAAAGAAAATAACTAAAACCCCACACACAATTAAAAAGGGGAAGATCAGGTGTTTTCCACTACTTGCTTACTTTATTCAGGAGGGGAACATTTGTATGTCATGCTTACACTCAGCAATCTCTGTCTTTGTAATCTTTATTTGATTCATGTCTCTTAAATGGCTAAGCTTCTTTCATATACGTACTTAGACATAATACATTTGAAAAGTAGTGTTATCATGCCATCATTTGGGACATAAGATTAAGGACAATATCCTGTATCAGTCTAAAGCATGGGTGATTTTCAGCTTAAGAAAATGTCTTATTTTTCAGCTGCTTTTCAACACACTTATCAAGATAATTATTTTTGATATTTTTGATATGCTTTGGTTATTAATGACAACAATAAGAAGAGCAATGCTACCATATTATCATATTTATTATGATAGTATCACACATAGTTGTTGAGTATCTTGAACTGCAAAAAATACTTTTGAATGTAATCCTTAAAGGTTTTTAATTTTACCTCTTAATTTTGAAAATATTTTTGTGTTTTATTAGGAAATAAGTGAAATGAAATCTGGTTCAGTCTCAAATTTAAATGATTAAGCTATTGTTCTTTCAAAAAGTCTGTATGATTATAAAACTTATGCAGAGGTATAAATGTGCTAACCTTCACTGAAATCAAATGTGCTATAGAGGATTTATATGTGAGCTAATGACAAAACAGACAGGAAAACGTTGCAAAACCAATAAACTTTACTTTCAGACTCAAACATTAAGATTAATCTGAAGGTTGGAAAAATAGTAATTTAATTTTTTAAATTTTTAAAATGCTAAAAACCTCACAATAAACGATTAAAAATATTTTCCTCTCATTTTCTTTTCCCCCACTGCTCTTCACATTTTCTAAATGCAGTATATACCTATTTTAATAAAATACCAAGGCTTCTCGATTACTTATTCTAGTTATCTCACAGCCAGCTTGGTCAAGGTGTGTTTAAGAACACAGACAAGAGAGTCACATTAGATTTCAACCACAGAATGAAGATAAATGGCTTGGTACATTTGAGAAGGAAGCTCCTGAGGGATGTGAACGTGAAATGCACTGGTGATAAGCATAGCTATAGCCTGTGGTCAATATAAAAAGTGATGGAAAATAAATCTTCATACTAGCTTTCTTAAGGACCCATATTACAGGCTGTATGATATCAGACCAAATGAAAATGAGGAATTTTATGGAAAGTGAGTTGTCTAAAGCTATTCTTTTCAGATGAGACCAAAAATCATAATGCTATACTTGCACATAAGGGAATACTAAATCAAGCACAATTTTACAATGAATATAACTGGAAAATAATCCACTATTACTTTTACCTATGGATTGGCATGAGATGCTAATGTAACAGATTCTGCCACAGCTGCCATGTGCTGAAGCACAGATTCTTTATTACAATCAGAGAGCATGCCTATTTAATACTGTCCTTATGACTGTGTGTGTTGCAAATTGTGTGAGAGAAAGAAAAATAAAGTGTATCTGCCCTTCTAATAAAATCTACACAGTTTCTATTTTGTTGCTGTGGTCTACTGTAGAGTTTTCTTTTTAAAAATAGGTATTGGAATTAAAGATCCTGTAAGAAAATGCTATGCAACATGAATTATGATTATGAGGATAAAGGTTCACTAGACAGAATAACTTTCAAGATGTCAGAGCTGTTGGAAATATATATTTTTTTTTTTAGAACCTACTGCTCCTAATTTCTACCCAAGAATCATGGACAACCTCCTGCAATTTCTAAATTATGACTCCTTAATTAATAAAATTGTTTTTATTTTATATTAGTTTAACACATGACAGACTACATGTAGCAGTGCTCAGCAAGACCTTGTGCTTATATAAAAAAGAATTTACTACTTAAATAGGTGATTTATAATAATTAGTTGCTTTAAAAAAGGCTGAATACATAGGGGAATAACTTGAGTACAGCTTTGGAAAGAATTATTCTGATTATTGTTTTCCTTGAAGGCAATTTTTAATTAAATACCTACAAATATATATCTACAGTTTGTTTTTCACAGTATCACTGACAATATAATTTCATGTGACAGGTAAATTCGTGCATGTTCTGTGCTTTTTTCCCTCCATTCAGTCTTTCATTGTTTTTCAATTCTGTCAATTCCCTTATTCTTTTTTTTTTCTTTTTTTTTAATTACTTGATTTTAAAACTTGTGGTTTTTTTCAGGTTGAACTCTGTCACCTGGAAAGATCTGTCAGGTAAACATACAGCTAATTCTTTTCTTGATATATCCAACATCGTGAAAATGGAAGGTGTTGGCACAGCTTACAGGATAGATAATGTAGGTTATGGTTCACAAACTATATCACTGCCAGAGAAAGATTTGGATTAGATTTGGATGCTGAAGAAGTATCTTTAAAGCTGTTTAGAAGAGATGAACCTCATAGAGATCTACAGTATGTGAATGATCAATTTCATCATAGATACATGTGATAGCTATGAAACTGTTACCACTTTTTTTCTCACTCCTAACTTAACTATTATTTTCTATTTATGGTTTATTTCCTATTTTTTTACCAATGTATTAATTTTCTGTTTTCTTTTCTAAACACTCAGTAGAAACATGAAACAGAAAATGCCTTAACCCAGGGAAAAGTGTACAGGAATTTTCTCAAAACTAGAATTCTTATTTGCTATAACTTTTTTCTAAACTCTTTGGCCAAATTCATTAATAGTAGAAAAATTGTCACTGCATTGACTTTTATCAGCGAAATCATCTGGAGTAAAAGGGTGAAATTTAACCTTCATTCCAATCATGTCTGCTTTTACTGTTTTATTTCTACTCTTGTGTTCCTCTAGGCAGTTAAATGCCTCCCTGACACACAATCACATCAGATCTTGGAAGCTAAGCAGGGTCAGGCCTGGTTAGCACTTGGATGGGAGACTTCCTGAGAACACCAGGGGCTGTAGGTTCTAGTCCTGAGGACTTCACTGTCACTGTCCAAGCTTGCTCGGCTGTGGCAGATGAACCTTAGGAGCAAAGGGTGGGGCAAGTTCTGTGCACACTGGGCCTCACCTAGAAAATCCACTGCGCAGGCTCGAAAGACACCCCCATGTGGGTAGAGCCCTTCCCAAATCTTTGTTCATGAAGCCTGGCCATGCACATACACACGTACATGTGTTCCTCTGCAATATTTGCTATAGGGGGAGTGCCTTATACCGAGCTTGGGTGCTGGACTGACAGGCAGAAGAGCTCAGGCACAGCAGACATCAGAAGGCTTGATCAGAAGGCTTATAACTTTGAGAGTTTATTCAAGATGGATTAAAAGACATTTCTTCATAGCTCATAGTAGGAGTAGATAGTTCCTAGAAGTTCCTATTACATCATTTCATATCCTAGTAGATCTAGATCTAACTAACTCTCACGCAGTAATATCCACACCTTTTATGCACTCTCACATCCAACATGCTACCACATAATTGGTTAACCAATTCACTTACATATACCACAGCCTCTCATTGGTCACAAGCCACACACACACACTGCAGGTAGCTCTGTTCTCTTTAAGGTTGCACTCCAAACAGCTTTCCTTAAGGGATGCACTCACTGTCACCCCCACAATTTGCCTCTTTTGACCTTCTGTCATGAGATTTCTCTGTGTGACTGTAATTTTTCCTAGGTAAAGAATAATGTCTTAAATTTTTAACTCTAATTTGTTTTTGCTTAAGCCAGTGTAAACTAGAGTAAGCCTTCCAGAGCTCAATTTGGAACACTTGGCATACCCCTTACAAATAACATTTCCACATCCAAGGACTGGCAATGTATAGACTGACATCTTAAATTTCGGTTTTTCATACTCTAAACTCCATACTCTGACTTTCATCTTAAGACACTATTAGTTTAAATCACGTTTGTCTAAAACCTGTCAGTAAACTGAGGTACCAAGTTCAACAACTGGCCAAACATTTACAGTTTTTTGAAGTTCCAGTTGCTGTCTCTGGCAGATTAGTAACTGCAGTTAAGCATGACAGTATTACGTCTGTAATCTAAAACTGACATACCACATTAAAAAAATGTTATGTTATTTAGTCGTTGGAAGTATCCGGAGAATAAGACTGTTAGTTCACTTTACAACCTTGCATTCTTCCATATCTCATCCAGTCCAGTTTAGAGCTTGTTGAAAGTTGCTGTTAGAGAAAGACTTTTACTAACTCCTGCAATATTTATTTTTGTATGAAAATATAATGCCTGGTCTAAAAAAGGACTCAAGTTTTTAAAGGTAGATTTAGATCTCTCTAACCTCTACTTAATTTTGAATTATGAACTTCCATGCCCTTGCCTTTTCAGATTCTGATACTAAAGTTTTCCTGGTCTTGGATCTGAAGAGCTGTTTCATAATATATTTCTTATTTCCACCATTCTGTTGGGTTTAACTCAATGTAAGATTTACAAATCTAAAGTGCTTTATTACAATTTTCCCCATATATTCTTAGTAGTAGCATACATTTAGTATACATTTTCAAGGCTCACAATCACATGCAATATTTATCATTTACATATACTTTAAAAAATGTGTAAGCTTTTGCTGTAATTGTAGTTATTCTAACCTCTTGCTATACCTTAATTTTCTATTCCTTTTTTTTTGTGTGTGTGTCAGAAATTATCTAAACTTCTGGAGCAGATTTTCTTGATCTTTTGTCTCTCTTACAAGAAGCATACGTAGCACAGACTCCAGCACCAAGCCCAGGACCAAAGCACAACACAACTGGAAGTGCACATTGTCACAAAAACCTTATTCGTCTCCTGCTTGAGAACTCCTCTCTAATGAAACTGAAAGCTACTGCTTATCATCAATGTACAATCAGGTAACTTTCTCAAACATTATTACCATGTAGAAAATAATTAAAATTTCTAATGTCTGACAATAATGGAGGAAATTCAAGTAGACTACAAAGGATGGAGTTTGAATTTCTGCTCTCAGTGTTGTTCTGAAATATATAAGTAATTTGGGGCTAATCCTTAGTGTCTCCACTGTGGCTCCCTATCATGTAGGCACGATATTAAATTTGAACAGAAAGATTATAAAGAATAAATTATGAGTAATCCTAAAAATCTGCAGTCATCTGTTTCTAGGCATAGTAAAGGAGAAAAATCTTATGCCAGGAATTATTAGAAAAGAAAAAAAAAACATAAAAAGAAGAGAGTATAATTTTTTTTTACATAAATTCTTTATGTACTTACTTTTCTAAAAAAAATACGTTCAGTTTTAGTTATCCTATCTCAAAAAGGATCCAACAGAATTATTAAAAAAATGAAAATAAAAGAGCAACAAAGATGAGTGATATAGAATGACTTCTGTATGTAGAAAGACTAAAATTCTTCAGATAAGAAGAAAGATAGCTGAGGGACATTAATAAATATGGGAAAGTGGAGAGAGAATGAAATTTGCTGTTGCTCAAAATCAAATATCAGTAGCTACTAAAGGACATTCTCCTTAAACCTAAGTATGCTAGTTTAGCATAACTTATGTAAGAATTTTATATCATTGTGATGGCAGTCAGACACAATTGTACAGAAATGAGCACTGTGTTCACCCAAGTGGTAAAACAAGACGAATGTACTTGCATGTGAAAGGCGCCCTATCACCTTGACTTCAACAACTAACATGCTCTAAGGACCACAGCCATCAGTGCTACCTGTAGCCACGAGACTGTGACTCAATTCAAGGTTTTTTCTCATTTTGACCCCTTCAAATCTGTATCACATCCCACTGTGGAGGGAGTGGTGGGTGGGGCTGAGGTGCCCAATGAGGTTGGAGCCAGAGTAATTCATTTTACTATTCATCTGTTCTTATGGTATTTCCCAGTGACACAGTTTAAAATAAAACGTACTTTCTGTTTTATTTTCTATATGGTAACCTGAAAAACAATGTTTGAATATGCCAGTACTTAAGGACATGCAGCAGTGAGATAATAGACATAAGTCTATAACCTTTTAAATCAAATTAAGCCATGTTTTATAGCATATACATAATTTCAAAAGAGTTTAGAAAAGTTGTTTTGAATGTGCTGTTAGGGATATACTGAAACCCTTATATTTCGGTTTCCTGACTCTTTCCAGTTAAAATACTCTTCTGTGTGTGTATAAAAGAAACTGCACAGTCATACTGCTTGTATCAATCTCTGAGATTCAACGGAGGGAATGGTATTGCAAAACAATTACTTTAACCAGCCTACAAAATTCCATTCCCTTTTTCCCTATGGTACAACCTGTCACTGTTTTACAAATTTGACTTTTGCTCTTTGGGGAAATTTTGGAAGGAAAACAATGCAAACAATCTAAAACCAGGCTTACACTGCTGCTAAGGCATGGACAATGGATACAACTTGCCACCCCTGAAATATGTGGCATCTATAAGGACTGACAGAAGAACAGAACTTGTATTCCTGCTATAAATCTTTTACCAGAGACTCATGTGGCATAGAACATGAAAGAGTAATTTCTTTATTTTCTTCTGCAGAGTAGTGACACATCATCTCCTAAGAGGGACAATGGTATCTAGTAGTCCAAATATATGGGAATGATGTCTTTTTAATAATTTCCTCTATGTATTTAGTATACAGATGAAGAGATAGCTTCTATTGTCCAACTTTGACAATAGGGTAGAGGGGAATCTTCACTGCTTCTTCACATTAGGGAAAAAGAAAATCTAGCAAACTTAAGCCAACCACAAGAAAAACTTACAAATTTTATTTTAAAAATTATTTATTACAACTTATTATTGTTATTATTAATTACTATTGTTTCAACTTATTCATGATGAAAATTCACTGCTGTAAAGAAAAGGAAAAAGATCTTTATGTGATAACCTTGGAATTTTGGGTTAGAATAAAGTCTCTCAAACACAAAGTACTTTACACCTATCCCTAAAGAACCTGGGCTTATTCAATGTAAAGCATCTCACATGTAAACAAATTAAAAGTAAGATTACATGGGAAAATAAAATTCTGCTTTTGCTTGTTTATGTACACTTTTTTCTTGTATTCAAATAATTTATATATAAAACCACTAGTGGGTCTTTGTCTTTGGGGTAATATCCAGGGAGATTTTTTCGCTACTCTTGTGATAGGATACTGCGACATATAAGTCCCATTGGTCAAATTCCATCACAGAAAAGAAGGACTGCCATTATATGTTTAAGAAAACATGGAATTTACTGCAATTATTACTCTATGATGTAAAAATTAGAATCTCTATTAATCACATGCCACTTAAAAATTGTTCTTCAAAGCAAGAGTTGTAAGATAAATATGACTTCTTTAAAAATGTCTTTAAAATACTTCAGTGATGAATTTTAACTTTCTGTATTTAATCATCAAAGTGAACAACTGTATGGTTTTAAAATTTGGGGAAGCCAAAATGTTTTATTGGGGAAAGATGGTGAAGAAAATTGTGACTGATTAACTCATTTTTAGGAAAATGAATTACGAAGTTGGACTTTTTATAGAGAATTCAAGTATTTAAAATATATAGTTCCAATTAATGAAAACAATGGAAAATTACACCATAATAGATTAGAAATACCAGGGGGGTGTTAAATAAAAATATGAAGGAAACATGCAAAGAGATTTCATTTTTTGTATACAAATTTTAAAATGTCATGGGAAAATACTCAGTGACTTATTCTAAGTCATTATCTGGATTTCTAGGATTCACATCAATATATTAGGCTGAGATCTACTGGGAAAAGTATGTTGATGGAGTCACAAAAGAGGCTGACTGAGGAAACTATTTCTGTCTGTATTACAATATTGTTTCTACACCCACAAAACTGCATAGTATGATTTTCCTTGTTCTGCAGAGTCTTTAGAGATTGTTGGATGAAATTTCTAGGTTGCACTTGTTAGATATTGCCAAGGTGTCAGGTGAAGATGAGATATGGTTTGCAAACTGCACAATTTATAAAATTACCTGCTACTAATAACACATTGCAACTAACTACAGTCTTTAATATGGTTCATTTTTTCTTTTGATATCTGACAGAATTTTATAAATACATAGATATATGTACATGTGTCAATTTATACACACATATATGTATAATATTTATACTTATAATTTGCTTTTTAGCAGTAGGGTCAGAATTCTGACATGCACAAAGGAAGGAAAAATTTTCTTTATAAAGTCCTTATGTATGTATGTATGTATGTATAAATAAAAAAAATTCAGATTGAGAACATTTTCATTCAGACAGAATGGAAATATTTTTATGCTTGCGTTGTTTTAGAGATAAAGTATTTTAGGTAAGCAAATTTTTTCTCAAAGAAAGTACTTTAAATAAAAAGAAAAAAATATTTAATTATTCATATATATGAATGCCTATTTTGATTTTCCATTTGATTTCCATTTATTTGTTAAGACATCACTGAAAAATAATTTACCTCTGATTTAATTTTTGGGAAGATGGTATTTGCCAAAACAATATCAAGCTCACTTAGCATACTTGTCTTCTTCATTTCATAATTGCACTGATGTTTTGTAAATTCTCAGTAGACTGTTTATTTTTTTTTATATTAGTGACAATAATTTTAATGATAAAAACCTCTTTGGTCTGCAAAATTTAGCTGGCATTGTGTTCTGTGTCTTTGATTTAGTCTCATAAATGAGAGATTATGCGATAAAAGAAAATATTATTCCCAAACTTTTTAAACCTCAGGGGTGGGTTGGGAAAAGACTGACTTGAGCAATATTTTCTTTTCTTCAGATTTCTTCATTATTTTAGATATGAATCTATGGACTGGCCAGAAGCATTTCAGAATTGTCAGAAGCCATATGTTAGTGACAAGTTTAATTTGTAAACAAACTCTTAGGGCTCTCCTTCATGTGCTGTCCTTTTTTCATCTGCAACAGAATTAATTTTGTTCCTAGTAGCTGGTACAGTGCTGTGTTTTGGATATTATATGAGAATAATGTTGATGCACGTAAGGCCAGACTTCGTGAACAAAGATTTGGGAAGGGCTCTCCCCATGTGGGTGTGCCCTTCCAGCCTGTGCAGTGGGGTTTTTAGGTGAGGCACAGCGTGTGCAGAACTGGCCTCACTGTTTAAGTCCTGAGGTCCATTTGCCATGGCCGAGCGAGCTTGGACAGTGACAGTGAAGTCCTTGGGACTGTCTACAGCACCTGGAACTAACTGGTGCTGACCCTGCTTGGCATCCAAGATCTGGTGGGATCAGGTGGCAGGGAGTCATTTAACTGCCACTGAGACTCGAACTCAGAACCTCAGGATTCAGAGTCTAGAGTGCTCTCCTTTACGCCATGGGACCACCTAAAGTTGATAATACTCTGATATTTTAGTTACTGCTGAGCAGTCCTTACTTTAAGTCAAACACTTTTCAGTTTCCCATGCTCTGCCAATGAGTAGCTGGACAAGAAGCTGGGAGGCTCACCTAAATGGTCAAAAGATATTTCAGACCACAGGATGTCATGTCCAGTGTGTAAACTGGAGGAGTTTGCTGGGAGGGGCTGATCGCTGCTCAGAGACAGGCTGGGCCTCCATTAGTGGGTTGTGAGAAATTGTATTCTGCATCACTTGTCTTTCCTGAACTTTATTTATCTCTCTTTTTTGGTGATCTCTATTTTATTTACATTTATTATTATTATAATTATATTTTATTTCAGTTATTAAGCTGTTCTTTATCTCAATACATAGGTATTACTGTTTTTTCTTCTCCTCCCCATTACTTTGGGGGTTGGGTGGGATGAGTATCTGTAGGGTACTTATTTGCCAGCTGGGGTTAAAACATGAGACATTTTTATATTTTGAGGGCTCAACCTGCTGTAGAGATTCCCTATAATCAAATATTTCTCAAAATTTTCCCATGTATTGAAAGCTATTCTCAGAAAGGATGAACACTTGAGTGGAACTGTAGAGGCTGCCTTGACTAAATGAAGTTTGAAGTGGAAGCAGCTGTAAAAGGAAGTATTTTTAGTGAAAGCTTCAACTTGGATAGATTTTTTACCCACTGAATGTTGTTAATCTTGAAGATTTATAGAGTACTTAACCTCTAAACCAGGTTTACCTTGTATTTACCCTGTTGACTTTGGAAGTATTACTTTACATACTTGGAGTTATGAATGCTGCTGTAGCTCTTAAACTCACTTTTTCTGCTGAAGACACAAAGGATTTTTTTCTTCATGTTCAGAATGCTTTACACTCATCATGTTTGGGTACACTGTTAACATAATTCCAAACTGATGGTCTTATATTTTTTTTAATACCCACTTTGCAGGGAAAGAAAGAAACAAACAAAATTTATTTAAACCGCATTGAGTTATCCTAAATAACCCAATATCCCCAAAGTTCAAACTAAATAATTTATATTCCACTAATATTGAAAATTTTGAATTTCTGAGTCTCCTAGAGTTTTATTTTCTCCTTAATTTTAAGCTTATTAACTAGAATTTTTTGTTCTACATTGTGTAAATTATTTTGATGTTCTTTAGACTGAATTCCACTATACATCACAACTTTTTGCTTTTAGAGATGGAAGGTCATGATTACTTCTAATTGAGTTTTTTAGTATGAATTAGAGACATATTTCAGATAACTGGTTTCTCCATGTCTTGACTAACCCATCATGTCTTAAAACTCTTCCCCTGTGCTGTCCTTTTAGCAAAGGATTTATACCTTTTGCAGAATAGATCTACTTGTTCTGTCTTTTTACCAGAAATAGCCCAGAGGTTTGGGATGAAAACCTCTCTTGGAAAGTGAAAATTATTTTATGTCCCTCTAGTTTGAGAGTAACCTGGGCACAAAACTCTGAAAGGTCTTTGTCATTGATGTTGTTATTGTTTGTAATCACCTTTTGTAGTCAGACATATGATGTTTACTATGTCTACATTTAAGGATCTGATCATGGGGTTTATGTCAGAAGCTTTCACAATTTATGTGTTCTTTAGATATTGGTTCAAAAGAAGATAATTCTAGGAAGACACACACTCCAAATAAACTATTATAATTGGCAATTAACATCAGAAGACTTTTAAGCAAGAGCAAAATGTATATTGTAAATATAATCTTTATAGCTTTTCCAATACTAATGGTACAAGATTAAATAAAAATGTATTTTTCAAGTAGGAATTCTAACCTAATTTATGTATGATACATTAAAAATGCTATAACTCTGTGTTATATTTAATAGGATTTTTTTTATAGCACTTACTAAAGAATATGTGCTGTCATGGAGGAAGATAAGAGCACACGTTAAAGTGAAAAGCATTGTTGTTTCCAAAGATATTTGCCAAAGTTTTTAATGAATCTAATGTAAATCACTGCATTACAACTGGAAATTAATTGTCATCCCCAGATAGACTTTATTTTTGAAATGAACAATTTTATATGCTTGCATCAAAGATTTATGGTTTTTTTTTAAATTACTAATAATATCAGGATGCTGTTCATATTTACATATTTAAAGTTAAATTATAATAATATCCACTCACAAACATGGAGACCAGTAGCAGATTAGCTTTTGCACACTTTAGGAGTAAATATAGAAAAATTTCTAGAATGAGTCTAAAGACTAGCTAAATCTGCAATGGATCAGATTCTGTTGGTGAGTGGGCTTGTGTCTTGAGGGAGAAGGAGCAAGCTGATTCCTTAGAGTCCATTTTAGAAACTCTCAAGACAATAGAAATATTTCTATTAAAATAATTTCACATTTTTTTAACCAAGTGCATCACTGGTTACTATTACCCATTATCTTAAAAAGTAAGGTCCAGGCTCACTAAAAGTCACTTTGTCAAAATCCTACTGGATTTTTTTTTTTTTTTTTGTAAATTAATACAAGTATGCTAGCAATTTTTCTTGAAATGGGGTGTGAACAGTGACTGAACACTCACAAGAAATGTTCTGGGAAGTAGCAGAGCAGAGGAATGGCAGGAATATAATGTATCAAGAAAAAAATTCCCAGCTTACAAACTTTACATCTATAATTGAGTTATGTGATGTTACAGTAAGCTTAGCTAGACTGATTAACTTACATATTGAGACTTAGATATAAATTATAGAATCACAGAATGGGATCACTGGGGACATCTGATCCAACAGGATTGTGTTCAGGTTGTTCTTGAATATCTCCAGTAAAGGAGACTCCACAACATCTCTGGACAATCTGTTCCCGTGTGTGGGCGCACCCACTTCAAGTAAGGAAGTTCTTTCTCAGATTTGCATGAAACTTCCTGTGCATCTGGTTGTTGCCTCTTGTTCTGTTGCTTAGCACCACCATTATTTGGCAAAAGTCTGATTTCTTCACTGTTTTGATTCTGATGAGTAGAACAAACTTCTATTTAAACAGATATTTCCTGTTCAATTATGTAATAGACTATAAAAGTTAATTTCCTGTAGAATTGCTCTCTGTCTCCTTCCACTGTCTACCTCTGCCAAACCACTTTATGTACATTTCCTTCTTGTTGAAGTTTCTTGCTTGGAGAACTTGTCTTTATTTTTCCCCTCTGTCACCTACAACCCCTTTCCCTTTTCTCTCTTCTTTGATTTACACATCTGCTGCTTTGTCACAATATTCACAATGTGAAACTTACCAAGAATAACATTGCTTATTATATTTTTACATAATTTTGGTACAAGAGACTGCTTTTGAACAATTTTTAGTATATGATCAAGAAACTCCACTGGATTTAACAGTTTGTAATAATACAGAAAAACAAACAAAAATAAACAAACAAAAAACAAGCCAGCAAACAGATGTACAAAACCTTTATTGCTGCATACATCATGATGATGATGGCTAGGCTTCATGAACGAAGATTTGGGAAGGGCTCTCCCTTTGAGCCTGCGCAGTGGATTTTTTAGGTGAGGCACAGTGTGCACAAAATTGTCTCTACCCTTTAACTCCTAAGGTTCATCTGTCACGGCCAAGCAAGCTTGGAGAGTGACAGTGAAGTCATCAGGACTAAAACCTACAGCCCCCGGTATTCCCAGGAGGTCTCCCATCCAAGTACTAACTGGGCCTGACCCTGCTTAGCTTCCAAGATCAGACGGGATCAGGTGTCAGGGTGGCATTTAACTGCCACTGCATACATATAACTTGGCAAAATGAACAACAACTGACATCCTTCAGCTACAGTCATTTTTTTTTCTGCTTTTAAGACAAGCATGTTTATAAGTACAAATTAGTAACTTCATAAAATATATTTATTCCAAAGACTTACAGAAAGCAACATTCTGAGATCCTGAGTGATGTACTTCAATTGTATTATAATTATATTTGTTTCAGCTGCACATTACCTCCTTCCTCCTCCTATTAATTAGATCAAGTTTCCAGCAAAGTGCACTGAGGAAACAATCTTTCCTTGAGATTAAAATTAGTTATGACTTAATGACAAAACATTGAAATGTTTTGGAGATATCAGCTTGCAGAATCTTGGAGTTAAATAGTCTTTCATGATTTCCACATATTTTTCCAAAATGAAATATGTCCTTAAACTCAGAAATTATTCTTGATAAATCTTACTGACCGATTTTTTTTAATTAGCTTTTCTCTCTTTAATTTATCAGTTTGCATAGAGATTTAGAGTATCAGAAGCTGAAGAATGTGATATTTATGCTCTTTGGTACATTTCAGATAGTTTCAAATAGTAGTTGTCAAAGAAAATTCATTCAAGTACTGTGCAAAAAGGGATTGCATCTTAGCTTTGATATTCACACTCAATCATCAATATCCTGTTTGCTTAAGCATTAGTAGAAACTTATTCTGACTTTCACATGGAGAGGTAAGCTTTCCTAACATATCCTACCTGTGATGTTGTCATGACCATATGACATGCTCCATGCAAACAATCCTCTAAAAACATTTACATTTTGAAGACCATGGAAACTACAACAAATTATCAGTTTTGACACTCTTAACGGTATTGGATTTGAGTGGTAATGTTTTGGTAGTGGAGGTGTTCCCTTCTCCAATTTTATATACTTGTAGCTTTTTATATAGTTGTGTAATTTCTTACATTTGAGGTAGTAGCTAACAGTTTCTAGCCCCAGTGCTACATTCCTGGATTTTCTGTCTCAAGGGTCAGATAGTAGCTAGAACATTGCGGATGAGGCATATGTACCAGAACTAGAATAATAAGATACCATTTTAGTCAAAACAAGAAAGAAGACCCAGAAACCTTGGAGAAGTTCCAATGAGGGAAAGTGGCATGAAGGTGATATGGTGATGAAGTAAGCGGTCTCCAGACTTCCAACTCAATTTCAAAGGGGTGTGCCAAGGGGCAAATCTGGGGGAGGTTCTAGGAGTGGCACCAACGTGGCACGAGAGTAGACAATTCTTGGCCTGGATGCAAACTTTAGTTATGGTAATTAAGTAGAGTTATAAATTTGTAGGATCCCTATGCTGTAGTGTGCATGTCAATATACTTTGTAATCCTGAAAAGCTTTTCAGTAAAGAACTATTCTCTACCTTTACCCAGACAAACCTTCCCCCTAAAATTTTTTTGCTCAACTTTAGGCAACAGGGGAACTTCAGGGGTGGCTTCTGTGAGAAGCTGCAAGAAGCTTGTCCCATGTACAGCAGAGCCAACTCCAGCCAGCTCCAGGATGTGCCCATTACTGGCCAGGGCCAAGAACATCAATTATAGTGGTAGTACCTCTGGAATAATGTGTTTAAGGGGGGTAAACTGCTGTACAATGGAACTCAGAAAGAGAAATGAGGATACATGAGGGAAACAGACCAACAGACACCAAGGCCAGTGAAGAAGGAGGGGAGGGAGATGCTTCAAGCACCAGAGAGCTGAGATTCCCCTGCAGCTCACAGTGCAGACCATGGTGGAGCAGCTGTCCTCTTGCAGCTCATGGAGATCCAGACATGGGTGGAAGAGACAACCACCTGCAGCCTGTGGAGGACTCCCATGCTGGAGCAGAAGGATGCCCAAAGAGGGCTGTGACCCTGTGGGAAGCCCAGACTGAGATAAGAAATATCTAAGACCTAAAACATGCAGCACTAGAATCCTGAAGGAATTAAGATGGAACTTTATAGGACAAATTCTGGGTCCTGAAACCAATGCTCTAATTAATTATATATTCAAAAATTCTGAAGGTGTAAAGGGCAAGGCCTAAGAATCTAAATATGGTGGCAGACTCACAACTTCAGTGGCTTCTGGGAAAAAAATAACACTGCAATATATCAAGTAGAGCAGAAGTAACATTTTTAAGAGACAGTAATGGTATGTTTTGTGTGACCTTAGGGAACGGTGTATGTTACACAACAGTAGATCACAGATCTCCCACCACCATTTACTTGCTCCATCACCCTGAAATAATAACCTTCACCCTTGTTCTTCAGTGTCTGTGAGCAGTGCTCTGTGTGAGCTAAATTCAGTGCCAAGAACAGCATATTAGCTATTGTTAGCTGAGGAAAAAATCTTTGCTTTCATATAACATTGCAGTGCTTTTTGTATAGGGGAATAGAAATTAAATGATAATAGTGTGAAACTGCTATGGACAAATGTCTTTGCATTTTTGTTTGCAAATTATGATTATAATTGACAACATGCATACTTAATCAAATATTGTTTTCTTTCTAACACTGATTCAGACTACACAGGATATTTTTTACTTACCAAAAATACTCTGCTTCATCCTGTGTTACATATTCTGATAAATTCCTATTGCTAACAGTAATGAGTGATTCGTAATTTCAGGTAGAGATAAGAGGCTACAAAGTCAAGTGGAATCCTGTGAAAATGAATCTCATGATGCCCCAACGACACTTAAAAGTCCTGTCTCTCTTGAATCCAGACAGGAAGATTAGTTATTAAAATCTTGGTTGTGACATTCAATTATTACAAAATGCATACGCACACATGCATACACACACATTTAACTTCCACTCAGAAATGTTAAATTGTGCTTTACTGTTTCAGTTTGCCACTTTGTGTCTTAGCAAAGTTCTGCAAACTGCACGAATTTGTACCTTTTTTGTATTAAGAATAATTGTTGAAAAGAGGCATTTTACACAAGGGATTTTTGCCTTTAATTTGTAAGAGTGAAACAATTTTGGGAACAGGACTACTTTATAAATTTTGACAAATTTCTTTACTTTGGAAATCATTGTGTATGTCATATAAACATTTATAAAATATGAAATTATTTAAATAAAAATAGTAACTTTCTTATAATGTTTCTAAATCTGAAAGAGAATAATATTTGTTTTCTATTCCTATCTGATAACTAATAAAGTAAATAATAAAATGAACCCTGCACCCTAGGTTGAAGTTGATAAATACCTGGGGGGGTGTTGGGGGAGAGGGGGGTGTTGGGTTTGGGGGTTTTTTTTGGGACTGGGTTTAGCTTTTGTAATAAATATTGAAGTTCCAAGTTGAATACACATTTTGATATTAGCAAGCCACAAAGTTTACATTGATTTTTCTTATCTTCTGCTTTCCTGCAGATTTGACTAAAATTAACTAAAATATTACTTTTCACCACAGTCTCTTGGTTGGAAGTTTTCAGCTATTCTTTACTACAAGTACTTCATGTGTTTGGACCTTCGTGATCTCTGTTAAAGTGCTCATCATTTTTGTCTCTCGTCTTTGGTTGTTCAGGCATCCTTAGCATGACTGTCTATTAGAAGAATACACACAGTATAACTCTGGCTGACATGAAAGTTATATGGGCTTCAGCAAGGTATGAAGTTAAGCATTGAAGTGTCCCACCTGCACAAGGCACCTTACACACTTTTGCTGTTGAAGCAGCATCACTCCAAGCAGAAGGTTCAATGACTGCAAGCCCTGCACTCTACCTTTTCACAGTGCAGCAGAGCTGTCAGCTGCCACCAGCTCTGTTGACAGGGGCACTAGTGAACTGATTCAACAGTGCCTGAATGAAATATGTTGTTCTTTTCCTATTAAAGATTTTATGCATTTTCACACTCATGCTTTTCCTCTTAAATCTGTGATCAACTAATGATCTCGTTCAATGGAGTCCCTCTTAGAATTACAGGTTAGAAATTAAGATTGAAAAAGATTTCCAAGGTCATCAAGTCCAATCTTTGACTGCATACCGCCATATCAACTAAATTGTTGCACCAAGTGCCATGTCCAGTTGTTTCTTAAACACTTCCAGGGATTGTGACTCCATCACGTCCCTGAGCAGCCCATTCTATTGCTTAACCACCTTTTCCATGATGAAATTCTTCCTGATGTCCAATCTGAACCTCCCCTGGTGCAGCTTGAGGCCGTGTCTTTTTGTCCTATTGATAGTTACTTGGGAGAAGAGGCCAATACCCATATGGATGCAAGCTCCTTTTAGGTAGTTGTATGCAGTGATAAGGCGTCCCCCTGAGCCTCCTTTTTTCCAGGCTAAACCACCCCAGCTCCTTCAACAATTCCTCACAGGACTTACTTTCTAGACCCTTCACCAACTTCTTTGCCCTTCTCTGGACATGTTCAGCACTTCAATGTCTTTCTTGTACTGAGGAGCTCAAAACTGGGCACAATATTTCAGGTGCAGCCTCATCAGTGGGGGTGAGGGAGACTAGAGGGGGACAACCACTTTCCTGGCATCTGATGGCAACACTAAGGATACCTTTGGCCTTCTTGGCCACCTGGACACACTACTGGCACTTATCCAGCCAGCAGTTGGCCAGCAGCCCCAGGTCCTTTTCTGTTGGGCAACTTTCCAGCCACCCTTTCCCAAGCTCATAGTGACACATGAGCTTGTTATGACTTAAGAGTAGGACCAAACATTTTGCCTCATTGAATATCATACCACTTCCCCCAGCCCATCAATTGAACTTATCCAGATCCCTTTGCAGAGTCTTTCTACCCTCCCAGAAGATCAACTCTCCTGCCCACCTTAGTGTCACCTGCAAAATAACCAAGGGTGCAAGTTGATCCCCTTGTACAGATCATCCATAAAGATATTAAACAGAACTCTCTTCAATTTTACCTT
Organism: Sakesphorus luctuosus; assembly: GCA_013396695.1. Lineage (NCBI taxonomy): Eukaryota > Metazoa > Chordata > Aves > Passeriformes > Thamnophilidae > Sakesphorus > Sakesphorus luctuosus. Next base: position 55,342 of record VWZD01008075.1, read on the forward strand.
TTTAAACTTTTTTACTGACCTTCTGATGCCTATTTCTTTTAAGTCTCAATTTTATCAGCTGTCTGAGCCAAGGTTGCAAAGTTATGTGTATCAGATCTCAGCCTGGGGCCCTTGGTATGCTGGCAACTGAACACCTGGGGCAGGCAGGGAAGGCAATCAAAAGGTTTTAGGCTTGTACTAGCACACCTTATTCTACTAGAATCCAAGCATCCTTAGCATGTTCTCAGGGACCTATACAACCCCTGGTGCTGGTAGAAGGTTAGTCCATTCATCTTCAATACATAGCAGGCAAGTAGAGAAATTGACACAGAAATATTAAAGAAAAATGTTGAAATCAACCTCTGTTTTTTTCTCAAATAACAGAAAGAAATATTTATATTTAGCCTGTAAAATTAAGCAATTTGCATCTCTATGGTAACTAATTGCTACCTTCTGTTTGATTGATTACAGGTTTACTGTCACATATATTTTTTAGTTTTACTTGTGACTAATTTTCTGAAACATAAGTATTACATTCAGACTTCTAATCACTTATTATGAATTTGTAGAGATATAATTTGAAAATGAGCCTTTAAGAGTGTTCTCTTCATTTTAAATGTGGTTAATATAGTAGATCTGAAAAACTGGTTTTTCTGCATTTATACTGTTGATTGCAGTAATAATAAAACTAATTGCCTGTAATCCAGTAAAGCATAATTACACCTGGCTTGATTTAGACAAAGGTGTAGATATTTCATAATTGGATCACACGAAGCATTTTATGAATAATTCATAAGAAAATATGATTAATGAGATCATTTTGTAGACTTAGTTTAAACAAATATTCCGATGAGTTATAGGCATACTCTGTGAGATTCACCTTATCTGACTTCAGCTGTCATAAAAAAGAGTTATCTAAGTCTAAGTTGGTGTCTTAAGAGTCTCTCCATCACTAATGAAGATTAAGCAGCAACACAAGAGGCAAGAGAAAATACTGGTCAGGTCTCTTGGTCTGCCTGATTAAGGTAGCATTAATTAGCATCTGAAAACATCTAGACCATAAAAGTATTTAGTCAGTACCCAGCAGCAGTCATTAAATAACATTTTCCAGAGCCTTTGGAATGTTCAAGAACTGGAAAAATATTGCTTGACTGATCGAAGAAAATCATAGAACTTTTTAGATTCATCAGATCTGTATTTTACAAGTGTCTTCTATCACAGTTACAATTAAGTTAAAGAATCATCATTTAGATCCTAAATTTGAATCTGCTAACAGATATTGGTTATAATTGATATTTCAAAAGAAGCAGTTATTTTAAAAAGGAGTCTTTGCCTTGAAGTAAAGATGCTTTATATAAGATATGGTGTATAGGATAATTTACTATAAAACTTGCAAATCTCAGTGGTTTAAGCACATATTAATACTAAGTTTTCCTCTCTTCATATTTAAAGAAATAATGGCTTTGCCTGATTCTTTTCAAGTTCTAAAGGAAAAACAGTTAGAGGGTGTAAAAATTTTTAACTTTTAGTTTCTAAATTAAGTAGATACCACTAAAATTATTTTCAAGACAACTAATTTTAAAATTAGTCATCCATTGGTTGCATATTGAATAAGTTTCTAAGGATATCAGAAAGATGGCAGAGGAAATGTATATATATGCTAAGTCTGCGGAAGCATAATAAACCTAATAATAGGTGCAGATAAAGTAGGAACATGTTATAAGGCAAATGAGTCAGCTGCAGTATTTTACCTGGAAGTTTTCCATTTAGACAATATTTATTTTTATATATTTTTTCCTCCATGGATGTAAGACTTAAATCCCTTCTCCATCCTCACTATACATTCCTTTTCTCTGTTTTACATCAATTATTTTTGTGCTTTGCTTCATTAAAAAAAATAAATAAATTAATGTAGCTGAAAGATAAGCAGGGCTTTTTTTTCAGATATTGACAAAAATATCTGGGAGAATATTTTTCACTTCTTATAGAAAAAACTCAAGGTTTTCTGCTGTTGTCATTAGCTATAGATAATCATAAATTAATTTTGTTTAGAATTTTTTCTTGTTTATTTTTCATGTGTCTTCAGCTGTTTAGAAAGACTGAGCAAAAGTTGATCTAAAAATTTCAAATGCAGGGAGAGTGAAGAAAATATGCTATTACCATTACAGAGCAGGAGGGGGAGGGAAAAAGTCTGTAACCTTTTTATTAACAGCCCTAGAGCTGAAATGGATGAGAACTTCAAGACAAAATTTGGCATGGAAATAATTCTCATTTAAAAGAAGTACCTTTGCTTTCAGACTAAATTGATTTTGACTTTGCAAAGGTATAAGCTTTTGTATATTCAATACTGACTATAATAATAAGGTTTCAAGCCTCTTCTTCATTTTCTCTGTTCTTTCCCTCAGTACCTAACATTTTCCTTCCATATGAACATTAAAAGTATACAATATCTTTATGTTAAACAATGAAATAGCATATACTGCTGCAGACTGGTAGTGTCTCCTGATTATTTCATAGATATTAAATTGGTGAAACCGGTTATGATATTTCTGGTGGGTTTATTTTTATTTTGTTATAACGCTTATAATTTATACTCTTTTCACTGTCCTTTTATCTGAAATGACTCTTTAGTTCCAAAACCTGCCAATTCTATGTCACATGTGCCTAGTTTGCAGAAGTTTGAACATTCACAAAATTGAAACTCATACCAGTATTATATGGTCTTAACTGCAAGACCTCTTTTCACAAGAGGCTTTTATTTCTCTGACATAATCTTAGATTGGATTCCAACTATCCTTCTAAATCAATATAACTACTGCAGCAAACTTTAGCAACCTTGATTAACTCTCAGTCATTAAGAATAAAGCACTCTTATTAAGTGATTTCATAACTGATAACAGTCTTGCCATACAACAAGGAGATAGTCTGGA
>VWZD01008079.1:0-12293 GCA_013396695.1 Sakesphorus luctuosus
TTACTTGCAAGCTGAATCAGAAAGGGCAGTAACTGGCAAATTTGCCAACACATGAGATCTCATATGGTTTGGATCAGTTCGAAAAGATTTCTCTACAGCCTCAAGGCTCACCTATTTACAGAACTGGAAAGAAGATAATATATGATTTAAAAATAAAGTAAAAATTCCCATTTGCATTTTCTTAAATGCACTGAGATATTGGTACTTGAGTTATTCAGCATGTAGCAGGTGAGTGCAAGGATTTCTAAACAAAAGATAGAGAGTGAAAGTCATATGGTAGAATACATAGGTGAGAGAAGGCATAGGAGGTAGAGGGGAAGAGTCTTCAGACTAGTGAATCCTCACAGAGACCATTTCCACATTTCCAGATCAATGCCTTTGCTGTTGACTGTAACTCTTCTCAGATACTGAAAAAAACCTGACAGAAACACTGACAATGAGAACAAACCTCTTTAGGATAGTGTTAAGGTAGCAATATGAGTTGCCTGACTCCAAAAGAGCTCTTATAAGAAGGATGATACTTTAGTCTCAAGTTGGTGATCATTCTTATTCCATAGTATTTGCTACTCAATCTAAGCCAGTTCATCAGTGTAACACTTTTACGTCCTGTTTTTCATTTCCATTCTGCTTCAAGGCAGTGCACATTTGGGAGAATCAGAGCTTTTAATGCAAGCAAAGGCATACCTTTTGTAGTACCTCCGTTAAATGTACCGCGTAAAGTATTTTTCTAGCTATGGTTTAACTAGGCCTTCTAGTACCTAAGTACAAGAAGGCCAGAGAAAGACTTTTCACAAGGGCTTGTAACAACAGGACAAAGGCAAACGGCCCTAAACTGAACAACAGTTTCTCTTGTGTGTGCATATTATTTGAAGGATGAAGGGTCTGCAATAGATTTTATTGAGGGTTTTGTATGGGTTGTTTTTTCCTCCAGAGCCCATATTGGTCTGAAAAGCCACATTACTCAATGCTTGGAAACTTTTTAAAAAGAGGGCAGCCTAAAGGATATTGCATAATGCTGCAGGCTTGCTGCTCTGGTTGGATGTGAGTTCTATTTCTACTCTGCTGTGGTGCTACCAAGCACACATCTAGAGAATGTGTTTGCAAACACTGTGCAATAAAAAAGTATCACTGCCTCTGAAAATAAAAATGAAGTTTTTTTAAAAAAATATGATCTTAACAAGTTGACACAAGGCTAAAGAAATTAGGATAACCCTGCTATTCAGTACTATGAATTCTGTTGATGATCTGGGAAGAACTGCCTGTAGCTCCATGAGCTGTTTTAGTCAATGCAATGTAGATAGGTGCTGGGAGGGAGGGTAAACCTTTCAGTTAAGAATTGACATAAAAATGGAAGACAGGTTTTGTTCTTATCAAAGAACATGGCAATGTCATTGGCTCATTTTTCAGCATTACTAGCTTGTTCTTTCCTCCCCTCTTATTTCCAACTTCCACCTATGACCAAATTGTCCAAAAGCAGTGTAAAATTTAATAGCAGCAATACAGTGTGTTCAGCAAAATATTATTCTTGTATATGCTGAATTTGAATCATCGGGTCATCAGATTTGGAAGTATCTTCTGAATTGTGTAACTATGGTTCCTCATTTTAGAAAGATGTGAAAGTAGTTTTTCTGTTTAAGGGTGCAGTAAGTTTCTGAAATGGGTTTGCTAGCGAAGTATTTTCTTCTGTTACATCTATTAACTGCAAGTGGCTTCTATACCTTTCTTCATATGTTATGTTTGGTTGTGCAACATGCTCTTTTCCTTTTTGTGTGTATGTCCTCAGTGTGACTGAACAGTGTAAAATGACCTCTTGCTGAGGCTTTATCTTGTCAAAAGCATAAAGTGTTCATATTGTTACTCTATGTGTTTCAATGAGTTTACCCTCTCAGAGCCTTCACTGGTCTATTAATACTGAATTGGTTGAAAATTTTGATAGCAGACCTCTCCCAGCTGTTGAGTTCATTCCATTTCAACAGTAAATGAAAATGCATTATGCTATTTGAGTTCTTCAGTTTAGGCATAAGATCTTTCAATGTTCATTCAACCATAAAGTTAATGAAAGTTAATACACAATATCATGCTTCTTGATGCTAAGACTTTTTTATGGCATAAATGTCTTTTTCTCCTTTCTGCTCTGGTTTGGTACTGTTGGTTACAGCCTGCTTGACACAAGATGGCCTGGTTAATTTCAGAGCATGCTATATGTGCTTGTAAGATTCTGAAAGAACTTCCTGGAACTCTTTATGGAGCTCTTTAATCAGTTCTCAATGCAGAACTTGAGTAAATAGTTTTTCTGTGAGGAAAGTGTTCAATCACTGTGTACCTTTAGCTGTTACACAAGCTGCTTGTTTTGTGCAACTTAGATTCTTCCAATTTTATATTAAGGGAAGATTGCAGTTTTCACTTAGTTTTTATTTTAATGCAAATGATTTTAATCAAGGCCCTTCAAAAATATTTTGACAGTCATTGTTGCCAATCAGCAGCAGGAAAATAGATAAGGAAGAGATTACTTTTGAAGGGTCTGACCATAAGATGTTAGCAGCAACATCCTGTCTTGCCTGGAATGTCTAACTCCCTTACTGTCTCATGAAATCTAACAGGAAAATTGCTGTTAACTTTTCAGATCAATTGCCTAGAAACAATGAGCTTGATTAAAGTTCTGAATGTAATCTGAGAAATCCTGCTGACTAATTTTGATTTTGCTCCTTTCAAGGTCTAGGATCCAATCTAAACAGCTACACTGCTAAATTTACATATACATATCTTCTCACTCACTCTCCAAATGATGGGACTGTACATCCAGCCAAACTTTAAAACACCCTCTGGTGTACATCTGGTTGTACATCAAAAGGGTATGAAATATAAAATCTGTAATTGTAATTAGACAGTGGGCTGATACAGTACACAGCGAGACAAACATCCTCAGCCTAGGGCAGGCCTAAATGGTCAGTCATCATTTAGTTCTCACAGGCTTACATTATTTAAATCTCAGGTTCTTCTGGTGTGTAGAAAGTTCATGAGGCAGCAGTGTGTCCTGTGGCCAAGCAGGCCAATGGTTTCCTGGGGTGCATTAGGAAGAGCACTGCCAGCCAGCAGTCGAGGGAGGTGATCCTGCACCTCTACTCAGCCCTGGTGAGGCCTCACCTGGAGTGCTATGTCCAGTTCTGGGCTTCTAAGTACAAGAGGAACACAGAGCTCCTGGAGCAGGTCCAACAGAGGGCTATGAAGATGATGAAGGGACTGGAACATCTCCCTTATGAGGAGAGGCTGAGGTAGCTGTGTCTCTTCAGCCCAGATAAGAGATGACTGAGGGGGCTAGTCACAGAACCACAGACTGACTGGGGCTGGAAGGGGCCTCTCAAGATACCTGGTTCAATCCCCTGCTAAAGCTGGTTCACCCAGAGCGGGTTGCACAGGAAAATGCTAGGCAGAATGTCTAGGAACCAATATGTGGGTTTCTCTTCTCACAAGACACATGTATGAAATGTTTCATCTTCACAGATAATGTAATTTGGTAAGTCACCATATTTCCCATCTAATGATTGTCCATAAATGTAGGCAAAGCTAATGGTGAGAGAAATATAATACAAGAATAATACTGTAGTCAGTAGAATTTAGTTTTCTTCCTGTACCTATCATTATTTTTTGCCTGATCTGTAAGTTGTTACTAAGTTTTGTGCAGCTGCAATATTAAGACCAACACACCCATGAGTGAGCTTGGGGAGCCTGGCAGAGAATAAAGCATTAAGCTTTTTGCTCGTTCTTTCTCTTCAGATTTTAGCAGATATCCCAAGATCAGAAAAGATGTCTGTTCATCTAGTTGGAGTTAAGACAATCACAAAACTCATTTGTTATTAATTTATTATTTTTATAATATATGAAGAGGGTGCTGTTACTCTTTTTTCCTGTACTTTCCCTTTGTGCCTCTCTCCTCATTAACTATTGCCTTCAGTTATCATGGCCCTCCGAATAATGACACAGTAAGAAACAATCAGAAACAATGTCTAGTCAGCATCCTTCTAGAACAACATTCCAAGACTAGGCAACATTAGGACACTATCCTGTAAACTGATTGACTCTAAATTGGTGTGGTTTAAAAATTGGAGTAAACTGTAGTGGCATCAAAGCTTCTAGTCTATGTTGCATCATCTCAGATGAGATTAAGCCTCAACACACTTACATAGGAATACTATCCAAGCTTCAAAACTAAGTGGGAGGGAGAAGGGAAGAGAGGCAGAAAGAGGTTATCTTATCAAAGCTCACAGTGGGCTTGTGGCAAAGCTCAGTTTGGTCTCCAGCTGCAGTGCTAAAACCCACAGATAGCAGCCCTTTTGCTGTGTAGAACTGCTTTTCTGATTAGCAGTAACTGTTGGCAGCTTTATCACCTCCTATGCTCTCGCTATGAGATGTATATGGCATGCTCTGATGTATGTTTCATCCAAGGCCTATGCTCCAAGGAAATTTGATAGAAGCATTCAATATTTATGTTCAAATTCAGGTACTCAGTGCTTTTGCAGAAACCTCATTTATTTTTTCATCTTGACTTCATTTGCCAGGAGTTGAGACATTGGCACAGGCACACCTGAGAGTACAGACAGAAATGGTGAGAACAACTTGAGTGGTAGATTTCCTTTGTAGAAAAATTTGTACAAGAGATTGCCTTTCTTTTGCATAATATTTACAGAAGCATTTTCAGTAGAAACTGCAGACAGTCAGCCAATTTTTTCAGTCATTTCTTCTCCAACAATTGCTGTTACTTATTCTGGGAATTAAAGGGATAACCAGAAACCAGTTATTCATCTGATTCATATGAAATAGGCAAGAGAGGCAGAATTCAGATGGAAGGAACCTTCCATTAAGATGCAGTTACACTTTTCATTGCCATCTGGAAAGAAGTGCTTGATAGCAAGCTGTTCGAGAACACGACTGTATTATGAACAGCTGTTTAAAAGGATGAAATACATTTATTCACTCTGGGTGAAGATGTTGGCTGTGTTTTTTAATTTTTTTTTTTTTTTTGCTGAAAGACCCATTAACATAAAATATTTTGTCTTCATATATCAAAATAAGTTGTGTAATCTCTTCAAATATCCCTAGGAAAAAAAATGGGATTTAGATGACATAGTGACATTCCCTGTCTATAAGGAGACAGAACAAGACAGGTGTCTGAGGAGAGGTTTAATCCAACCTCCCTTTCTGATTTGAATTATCTCCATTTAGACAGTTGCAGGGAAGAAATGCACAGGAAACTTCCAAGCATCTGTGGATGAATTCAATTACTTTGACTATCACAACACTTTTCTTATCACAAAGAAGAGAAATGGAAGCAAATACTGGTACAGATGACTGCTGGGCAATTTAATGTTAGAGAAAAAGGAAACACTCTAAGTACAAACTAAACTTCCTTTAGGTTTAGCAGTGAAAAGATTAAAACCCTTATCCTATCAGGGGCAGAAAATATAGGTGGATATTATTCTGTGTCTCAATTAGGGAGATTTTAACATAAAACAAGCAGAATTGCCTAAGGTGTTAGAGATCAGCATGTGGGGACACTAATCTGTTTTACCCTCCTGAATCTTTAATTACCTTTCTAAATAAATTAGCTCAGACTTGGGCAGGTGACCTCAGGCCAGAAATTATCTGAGATTCATTTCAGTGGTAGACTCAAACCCAAAGTACTGGAAGAGATTGCTTGGGAATGCTGTGTGTTCCATGTCGCTGTTTCTACAGAGAGCAAGCTAGACAAATATGGAAGAAATCAGAGTTGATCTTGTTATAGAGCAAAAAAAAAGCAGAACAGATGACCACACAACATCTTTTCACATTAATTTATTATGACTGTGCATTGAATTTAGATATGCAAACAACATGTATTTAATTTAAATTAGCCTTTATGTGTAGTTTAATTACTTGGTTCTGAAGTATTAAGCAGTAATTAATTGTCTGTTTGAGACAAAACAGATGAACAAAGCAAGGAGATTTGTTCCAGTCTAAGTCCAGTGCTTTTTGGAGCTGATAAATATCCTTGTTCCTTTCTTTAAAGAATATTTCTATTACAATTTTTAACTTTTTCGCTTTATAAATATGATGTATTTCTTCAGGCTTGCTGGCAAAAGTATTTTCCTGTTTGTTTCATGAGGTGTTTACAGTTACAAAAAGTTGCTTCCAGTACTTTTTTTGAAAGGAAAGGTAGCAATTGCAGGGATTAGTGGGTACGCTACTTGGTGGGCTGCCAAAGAAGAGAAAAAATGTAATTTCAACATCAATTTAATCTGTTGTGTTGTGCAGAACAATTCCTCTCTGAACCATTCTTTTTAATTATAAGCTACGTTTCACCACTGAACATGCATGCCTCCAGTTTCCGCAATTTAAAGCAGAAATATGCAGTACTGACATCTGTAGTCTGTTATTCCAAAAACAGGGTCACTTGCAAGGAAGATGACTGCTGATGAAGAATCTGATAAGGGTAACAGAACCTGAACGGTAATTAAAAACACTGAAAGAGACCAAGTTAAGTAAATCAATATATCTGATAGCTTAATGTAACCAGAGTTTGCATCCATATCAGACACAGGTTGTCTGGTTCTTCGTTGTTATAGCAAACAGTGTAACATCCAGTTGTGCCATTTAAATACAGTCGTGACAGAGGACTTGGCTGTGTTAGCATTAAAGGGCATTAAAGTACAGTCAACGTAGTACAAGAATAAGACTTCTTAAGGAAGCTCCCTAGAGCTATCAACTGAGCCTAATGACACCTTTGTGTTAGGGTTCCCCTGTTCATTGCCTTGGTACTCTATTGTGCTAACTGGGCAACTGCATTTGTAGAAAAAGAAGTTCATGCAGCTTTCTAATATTCAGGCTCACAGGCACGAACGAGGACTATGAGCCTTGGGGGCATTACTACTCTTCTACAGCAGAAAACTCTTCAGGCAGTGCTGCCTAAAAACGAGGGTTTGGGATTCACCTGTACCGCGGCGAGTGCCGGCAGTGAGAAAGCATTACTTAATTCCATGCCCGAGGGCTGGCGGTGTACACCCGCACCATTTTCGTACACCCGTACACCGATGTGCCAATCCCCGGTGCCGGCACACAGGCGGGGCGGGGCGGGGCGGGCAGGTGCTGCTCCCCCGATGGCAGCGGGGCACGCCCAGCGCTCCCAGCCCCGGTCCCGCCAGCGGCCGCCCCTTCTCGACGGCACCGACCCCACTGGAGGTGCTGCTCTGTCGCGTTTGCCGCCGGCGGCCGGGCAGTGGCACCGCTCGCACCTACAAACAAATGTATCTTTCCAGCCGCGCTTCCCGGGAATCATAAATAACTCTGTGCTCCGCTTCTCCCCCGCCCCCGGGCTAGGGGCAGCAGCAGCCCTTATCAGCCCTGCCACCCGTCTGGCAGAGGCAGCGCCTCGGGGAAGGAAAGGGGTTGTGCCAGGGAACAGAGGAAAAAACAGCAACAAAAAGAAAAAAAAAAGGGAAGAAAAGAGAGGGTTTTGCGGGCAACAGGGTCGGGGGAGGGAAGGGGCCTCGCTTAGGGTGAAAGCCCGGGGAGGCCGCAGGCTCGGCGGCGGAGATAAGGGCGCCCCGCCCGCGGGAGGCAGCGCTAGCCGCCCCCGGCCCGGGTTCCGCCCTGCCCTGCCCTGGGGCTGCGCAGGGACGATGCAGAGGTGCCAGGGCCGTGCAGCACCGAGGGGCGCGGCGGGGACATGAGCTCGGGGGGCGTCCGGGCCCGGGAGCCGCTCCTGCTGCTGCTCCTGCCGCTGCTGCTGCCGCTGCCGTGCGCGGGGCGGAGGCGCGGTAAGTGCAGCCGGTCCCGCCCGGCTCCGCTCCGCTCGCCCCGGGCCGACGGGCGCGGCGGGATGGCTGTGGGCTACGGGAGGGCGCCAGCCACACTGCGACCTCGAGAGCCCAGCAGTGCTGGCTGAGCATCCCTTGGTAGTGGAGGCAGAGGCAGCCCGTGGTGGTGGCGGCAGAGGCAGGGGGGGGTGGTGGCAGGGATGGATGTCCTTNGATGGATGTCCTTGGTGGTGGCGGCAGAGGCAGCCCGTGGTGGTGGCGGCAGAGGCAGTTTGTAGTGGTGGCAGGGATGGATGTCCTTGGTGGTGGCGGCAGAGGCAGGTTATGGTGGTGGCAGAGGCAGCCCGAGGTGGTGGCAGAACACCCTTTGCTGTTGTTGGCGGGGCAGCCCTTAGTGATGGTGGCAGAGACAGCCCGTGCTGGTGGTGGAGCAGCCCCTGGTGGGTGTCGTGTTTTGCACCGGCTGGCACATCTCGCTGCTCAGTGAGGGCTGTGCTGGCAGTGACCTCATGGCCTGCCGGGCAGAGAGGGCCAGGCCAGGGTAGGAGCTGTGCCTGAGGGATTGCATGGATAGCACTAAAACCGAGAGGTGACTTTAGTGCTGGGGTGATAAACTGTATGTTGCAAAGAAGAAGTAAGTCATGAAGTTATAACGGGGTGTGGGGGTGAAAACATGTTTTTTATCTCCCAGAGCAGCAATCTGAGGAGGATACTCCCATGTGCTATCAGAAGATTGATGTACCATGAGAAAGTTCTTACCGGGGCTGTAAATCTAATTTTCTGATCTACATTGGCTGCCATTGCATGCTGACAGTTTTTGGTTTTTGTTCTTATCAGAAACACACACACACGCACACGCACACGCACAAGTATATAAAAGCATGGATAATTAGGAGTAGAAATCTATGATATTCCACACAAGTCTTAAGGCATTCAGAAATGCAGTGTGAGTAAAACTGAAACCCAGGGCATATGGAAGGATAGTTTTATCACAGTGCATGAAAAAGCTAGAGTGTTCACAGCTGCCTTCTCCTTCCAGTTGCACTTATGTATTCAGACACCTTTTTAAGTAGTCAGGATTTGTCAGAGGTACTATATGTGCAGAGAGGTTCATATTCTTACCAATTTCAGCTGTCTTAGATGGTAAAAAAATTCCATACTTCTGTGTCAAGCATCATGAGATACCTGCTTGTGCAGTATTAGTTATTTATTTTAAAATGTAGAAATGTGTAAGCATATATGTACTTTGTTTACATTCAAGCTATTCATTCTGAGATTTGTCATTTGGGAAGCAAGTGCACCTGTGAAGATAACAAGAAGAGCTTCCAAAAATAAAACTGAGATAAGTGAACATAATTCCATGAATACACGAATACAAAGAAGAGAATAAGTTTATATTTTATTCTAATTTCATGTGTATTTGTAGCCCTATGAAGTTGTAGTAAATTAAGGTGTGTGTTGTATTCTGCTAAACCAGTTTTAATGTAAATTAATTCCTCAAATGACTTTACTATAACTCATTTTACTTCTGACAGCATTATCAACATTGTTTTTATGAATAACACTTAGACCATGTGGATAACACTTGATACAAACAGACTGATAAGTAGCCCAAATGTCTGTGTGCAAATAATACAAATAAAAACTCCCCAAAATCACAGAGGAAACAGAAATCAATACAAAGGGGCAACAAGCTACTGTGGAGAAAAGATTAATAATATTGGATAGACCTATTTGTTTTATGCCTTATAATTGTTACCGACTGCTGTAAAGCTCTTTTGCCTGTTGTCAGAAAAGGAATGGATGGACAAAAACGTTCAGTGTAGTTATTTTGTTTAATGCTTTCTGTTTATTTTTCATCTTTAGTCCTTGAATACTGTGGCTATTGTTTTCCTGCAAGTTTGAAAATGAGAAGATGAGAATCTGTTCTATGCATTTTCTTTATCTTCAATTTAAATTTGGCGCCAGTTTCCCATACCAAGCTGCCTTTAAGGACCTTAAAAAAAGAAGTAATTGTGTCTTTCTGTCCCTAAAGCAATTGTGACCAGATCAGTTCCAGATGTCTGTGCAACTTGTCACATTCATGCAACATGTCATCAAATTGAAGGAAAAAGTGTTTGCATCTGCAACTATGGATTTGTAGGCAATGGAAGAACCCATTGTCAAGGTAGGCTGCCAGTGCATAAAGTGGCAAGAAAATCTGTACATTCCTAAAATGTTCTTTCTCGAGTAATATTCATGAATTCTTCTCTTAACGAATTCTTCAAAACATGCTGAAAGCTTTGTCATTTCCAGGCAGAATTTCCCTAGCATAGGATATGTGTGGATTGTTTTTCCTTACCAAAGGAATACTACACAAGAAGTGCTTTTCAGCTTTGTTTTGTTACTGTGGCTGAGTGTCTTCCAAGACTATCTCATACATGACAAATCAGCATGTGAATCAAACAATGATGCCAAATGCTGTATCTGAGTGTCTGTAGTAGCTTACCACTGCTAAAAGGGGATGGTCCTCCACCACTGATTGCTTCCATTCCATCTCTTACCCTTCCTGCCACAAAGCAGTGACAGCTGCTGGACTCTGCACAGAGTTCAGTTATCTCATTTTAGGAGAAACATAGAATCTTTGAATACTTTAAATTGGAAAGGATCTTAATGATCACCCAATTCCAATCCCCCTGCCAATGGACAGGGACACATTCCGCTAGATCAGGTTGTTCAAAACCCCATCCAACCTGCCCATGAACACTTCCAGGGATGGGGCATCTACAACTGCTCTGGGCAACCTGTGCCAGTGCCTCACCACTTTCACAATAAAGGATTTTTTCCTAATATCCAATCTAAACCCACCTTCTTTCAATTGAAAGCCATTCCACCTTGTCCTATCCCTACAGGACCTTGTTAAAAGTCCCTCTCCAGGTTTCCTAAGGTCCCCTTTAGGTACTGAAAAGCTACCAAAAGAACTCCTCAGAGCCTTCTCTTCTCCAGACTGAACAATCCCAACCCTTTCAGCCTTTTCTCATAGGAAAGTTGCTTCAGTCCCCTAATCATCTCCTCTAGACTCACTCAAACATGTTTATGTTTTTCTCATGTTGGCATGTCAGAACTGAACTCAGCACTCCAGGTGAGGGTCTCAGCAGAGCAGAGTAGAGAGGCAGAATCTCCTCCCTTGATCTGCTGGCCATACTGCTCTGAGTGCAACCCAGAACATGGTTGGCTTTCTGGGCTGCAAGCACACATTGCTGGGGCATGTCTAGCCTCTCATCCACCAATTCCTTCTTGGCTGCTCTTGACTGTTCTCCACCCCCACCGAAGTGTTCCATTAAGTGCTGCTGTCAGTGCATGCCATAAGAAGGAGCAGAAGCAGAGAGCAGGGCCCTCTGGTTTCAGCAGCTCTTAGACTCTTAGATCAACTTGAACTGTGTCATGAAACTGTTCTCAGTTTCATCCAGGGATGACAGCCTCTGTTGGTCTGAATATTCCTGCGTATTAGCAGTGTTTACATCCCAAATAATTTACAGAGGAAAACAGCAGAAGCCTGATCACATGAGAATGAGTGAGCTAGGGAGGATGCTCCACTTTTCTTAATATCTCTCTGATGTGTTTTAAATGTATTGACAGATAAAGATGAATGTCAGATTGGAGCCAGCAAGATCTGTGGAAATCATACCCTGTGTCATAATACACATGGAAGTTTTTACTGTGTTTGTCTTGATGGATACCGAGCCTCCAACAACAACAAGACATTTATTCCCAATGATGGCACAAACTGTACAGGTAAACATCCCAAAGAATCTTGAGCATGACAAATCCAGAACTTAATTTTCTACTGCACAATTTTTTTTTCCCCATCACTGTAGAACTTACTTTCTAACACTATACATGTTATATATATAACACAACATTTTCTGCTGTGGATGCAAACACTTATTTGACATCCAGGTTTGTAATAGCTATGAATTAGTTCCATTTTGAATTCTCTGCTGCGTTACAAACCATTACTTCATATTCAAACATTGTCACATTGAAACAGTGGTCTTTAGAGAAGAAGAAACTAGATTAAAGAAAATAAGATGGTACCTATAACTCCCCAGAATGTCATAGTTGTGTGTGGTGTAGAATATTAGCCAGTTCCTTGTTACCATAATGAACTGTTGTAACTGATCAAGATATGTCCAGATACAGGATTTTTCTGGGATTGTTGTAACAGGAGATAACATTGGAAACTATTTGCCAAGTAAACAAGAAATAATTCAAAAGATAGCTACAAAATTGCAAGAATACTCTTTTCCCTTGCTTAAAGACCAGACAATGGTAAGCTCCTTTATTTTCCCAGAAGAGCCATCAGAAGCTACATAGAACTTTTCATGGAAGAGTTAAGCTTGGGCTCTATAATAATTAATTAACCCCCTCCCCTATTATGAAGTGCATGTATTTTTTTCTGAATTTTCAGATATAGATGAATGTGAGGAATCTGGACTGTGTGGTCACAATGCAAGATGCGTG
>VWZD01008079.1:12325-23124 GCA_013396695.1 Sakesphorus luctuosus
GGAAGCTACAGGTGTTACTGCAATGATGGTTATAAATTAGAAAATGGAGAGCTTTATTTTCATCCAGATGGAAACAGAGTTTCATGCAAAGGTGAGAGTCTTTGGAGACTGTGTTTGCTAGCAGATAAAATTGGATGTTACATGATACAGTAATACCTGCTCTGGTCTGTGCTTTTAATTCTGAAGGGCAGAAGACTTCTCTCTGGACTTTGCTTGCTGTATGATTTTTTCTTTTTTCTTCTTGGGTTCATTTTGTTCCAGTGATGTCTGGATTGTAGAGTCAACACCAGATATAATTCCTACAGGTTCTCAGCAGTGCTTAAGGTGTGCAAGGTCGGAGAAGCTTCATAATGCCATGAGAGTAATGCAGTTAATTTCTGAATAGAAAGGAAATGTGACGTAATCTGCTTTTTTATATAATCACACTGCATGAAGGGAAAGGGAAGAGACTTAATAGCTGGTAAGAGAGATTAGGTGAATGAAGCGAGCCTAGAGGAGAGGAATAGTAAAATAACAGCTTAGCTGTTTATTACATACTGTGACTCCTGCATGAATTAATTATTCTGCTTATCTTGCCCTAACTAAAAAAACCTCAACAACCAAAACCAAGTTTCCATATTGAAAATTCCTCTTCAGTGTAGGCTTTCACAGAGAGGTATTGCTTGCAGTGTAAGCTGTAGATGTCAGAGTATGTAAAGGAGCCAGGCATCCCAGGTGGAAGGAGTTCCCTAGGTTATATCCAGCTTGTATATCTGAATTATTATCAGAAGCATCAGTAAAACTCACTGCCTGTAATTTCCCAGTTTTCATGACTGGAGAGCTCTGCTTTGTTTGCCGAAATTGCTCATAGCCCTGCTACCTCACTGTCTTGCCCCTCCATGTTCTCTGATGGTGTGTCCGTACTGACCATGTTTGTTGTGGAGTCAGACAAGGGAGCCCTGTTAAGCAGGTGTGCTGAAGGGATGTAGCTTTCATATGCAGGTTGCTTCAGTGAGATAAAGGAATTGAGGGGCAGACCATTTCATTTCTGCTTATCCCCCAAACTGTGCAGTTTTCCCCTGATGTTAAAATATCATTTAGCCATTGCTGTAACAAGACTGGCAAAGCACCATCACATTGCAGAATCTCCTCTTTGGTGTTGGGAATGTTAGCAAAGACATAGCTCAGTAACTGGTTCCCTGTGTTCCTCCAACTGTGGCCAGGACAACTCTTCATCTCTAATCTTCCACCCCTTTGGCAACCTGTCAGATTCATCAGATCAGGTGTATTTTGTGGTGTGATCATCTACTTCAGCTGCTTTTAAAGTGGTCAAGAGTTGTGATTGTTGTACTGTGATGTCTTTTAACCCAGTCTCTTTGCAGAAATTGGATGTGGTTCCCCTCCTGAAATGAAGCATGGCTACATTGTGGGGAACTACAGCTTACTACCAGGAAGCACAGTTCATTATGAATGTCAAGAAGGATTTTACAGCATCAAGGGCAAATTCTCGTATTGCACAGCAAATGAAACTTGGGAGCCTGCCACTTTAAGCTGTGAAGGTGAAGAGTCTTAAATATTTTTTTCAATTCTTCATTAAGGTGGATTGTGCATGGGAAGTGTGTTTGTGGAGGCAGTAATCTGTTTACTCAATCAGAAGGATAGTTTTTTCAAGATCTGGCTATTTGCAAAAAAAAGAAAAGAATAGGACAGGTTATTGTCCACATCCTCTTGTTAGTGTAGTGACATTTTCAGTGCTGGTCCGTGCATTTTTACAGACACTGCAATGTGTCCTGCCTGTGAACTGAGGTCTAGAAAACAACTAGAGTCTGTAGCATTTCAGGAGAAAGGCCATTGAGTTGGGAGTCATCAGTGACCTCTCATGAAAAGACAGTTTTTCCGACATATGGTGAAGTTGTTTTTGAGTATTGGCTCTGAATGCAAAAGGGAGGCATCATAACACTCTTCATCCCTGGTGGACCCTTTAGGATTTTAAGAGCATTTGTGGATAACCAAACACTTTCATGTCTCTGAAGCATTAAGTTTTCTGTGACTGTCTTTAAAACTTCCAGTTGCTTTATTGTTCTAATTGCCCATTTTGATGAAATATTACTGCTTACAAGTGCAGTATTGATTTTGTGTTCCTGTGAGTATTTAGAAAGTCTGTATATTAGTTCAATGCACTTGAAGTGCTAGCTAACAGAAGCTATACTGTGAATTGGAGTTGGATGACTGCAGGAGAAGAGGGTTAGCTGGTAAAGATAAGGGTAAACTCCCATGTGGGAGTGCAGCTATCATTACTCCTGCTGCTTGACTAACAAGGTTATCTTCCCCTTCCTTTGTCTCCTTAGGTGTGGATTGTGGGGTTCCACCTTCCATTCTGAATGCAAGTCCTGCATCTATAAGTGGGACCACATACAGAAGTGAAGTGACTTATAATTGTGTTCATGGTTACTTGATTGCAAGTGGGAATCAGACTGCAGTCTGCAATGCCAGAGCACAGTGGGATGGTCCTGATTTGGTGTGCAAAGGTAAATAAAATCTGCCTTCAGATTTTTATCACGGGTGCTGTTTCAGCCACTGTAATAAATAGCAATCATCCTTTTTGAGCATTCAGTTTATACAGTCTTATGGCATAGGAAGTTAAGTCACAAAACAAAAATCATATATTGAAAAGGGTTTTTTAATCTGTGTTGCTAATGAAGTTGCAAAAAAATTGTTAAAAGTTAACATTCTAAGAACGTAATCCCAATCTGCATATCAGGCACTAGAATTACCATGAGATGAAAATTCAGCCTTAATTGCTGACATTTTTCTAGTTCAATATCTTCTCTGTGGTTGAAGCCACTACACATAAATTGAACTGCTAGTTAGTCATTAGCATCCCCTCAAAATTCTCGTATTCAGAGAGTTAATGGGTGCATACTATGACTGCTCAAGCATGCTACTGATGTCTGAGAATATTCAAATCCTTTATATAATTCCGATTTGGAAGAATGTAGCCTAAAGAGTTCTTTGATAAGATGAAACACAGAGGTACATTTTTTAAAAAAGTGTTTTACTCAGAAAAAAATAAAGTGTTTTTTTAATGAGCTTATATTATTGATTGGGAGACCTCAGAATAATTACGTTCCTTAGTCAGTTTTCACAGGGCATAGCTTCACTTCTCCATTTGTTAGAGGATTAATATCTTTTCAGCTTGATCTAGTAGGATCAAGTTATGTGTTTTTTGCAATCAAATGTGTTAATTTTTTTGAATGCTCAATACTGTACTTTTAAAGGCTTGTTAAATATCCTTGTTCTGGGTTATGAGTCTAAATAGAAGGTTTGCAGTGTTACAAAGAAATGTGCTGCATTTCAATCTGCTTACAGAATGGCTGTGGGCAGATAGCTCGAACTAAGCAGCAGGAATATTTTTCTCATCGCATACTGTTCTTCTATAAATTAAGCATATGCTTTGCATGTGCATTAGTTAGTCTAAAGCTTGTTCTGATGATTTATAATAGATATGTTGGACTATGAAAAGGAAGACAGTCGTGATGGTGGATGTAGAGGTATTGACCATTGCAATACATAATGTTTAATTTTTTCTTTAAAGGTTGTACAGACCATGATTCTAAAAACTTTGAGTTTTACTTCTTCGCTCTCCATTTTTAAGTAGAATTTCAGAATCATTTAAGATTATTAAGTAGTTTTGAAAGCACTTGTTTCTGTATATAAACTTCAGTGAAGGTAATATTTTAATTCTTACAGTGTTTGCTTCTTACAATGAAGTGATGCAGAATCTTTTATTGGGGTGTAATGTCCACTGTGGATTTAAAAGTGTGTTTTAAACCTAAACTAAATAATAGTGTTCCATTTTTTTTGATCTTCCCTTTTTATTCTTTTTGTTCCTTAATTGTATTATGAAGCCCCTGAAAACTGAGCAAATGGATTAATTTATACCTTCATTATCTCAGCTTTCTAATTATCTCTACGGTGGTTTGAATAATCCATCAATTTTTCCCTCAGAAGTGCTCCTTCTGCTTGTCTGTAGCAGCTTCTCTTTTTCAAAGCTTGAATGAAATCCACTGACAAAGGCACATGACCTTCTTGATGCTGTTCTTTCATGTCACTCCTTGGACCATGTGTCTCCTTTTCCTATCTACTGTTAATAATGATAGGTAAAATAAAGGAACGAATAGCATGTGGGGAATGAGAGAGTGTTGTGGGAAGATAGACCCATTTATAAAAATTGGCTTAGAGATCCTTGCTCTCTCTCAATTTCTAATCTGGCTACTTTGTTTTATTTTATGGTTTATCTTGTAGGATAAATGCCCACCCTGCTAGAAAGTCCTCAGTCACAAAATTTTGGTTTCTGATGAACTGGCCTGGCTCCTAGAAGTCACTAAGAAGTGAGGAAAAGTGAAGTGTTGATTACTTGCTGGGACAGTTCATTTCTTCATCTTAAATGCTTTGATATGCCTTGCCTGCTTTCATTTACAGGTTTTATTTTCCTGTTTTTCTCTGTTCCAGAAATAGACTGTGGCAAACCTTTGCTGATTCCACACACAACAATTACCTGGAATAACTCTACCACTCTACAGAGCAAAGTGTACTATCAGTGTAAAGAAGGGTACTATTTCATTGGAGACAAGAATTTTTCAGAATGCACAATAGATCAGTCATGGGAGAATATTACATACATGTGCAAAGGTAAATATTACTGTAGGAAGTTGCTGTAAATTGCTGTGCCATTTAAATGGGTTTTTATTGCTGTTCTGACGTAGGAACAGGAGGAAGGATGAAGGCAAGAAATGCCCTTTTGATACGTGATGCAGGAATGTGGTTATACTTTTGAATGGAACAATTGTGGAAGAGAGTGTTAACCACACAGTGGTTTCTAGTGGATGTCACAGATCTTTCTGTAGCTGCATAGCTTTTTACCTCAAACAGAAAGGGACTAATGCAACTGGAGGTCCATTGCTGCACTGAGAACCTTCAGCTTTAAAAGCCTATGGAGTGTCACCAGGGGGGCAGAAGGCATTTGATGATACGTTCTTGTGGATCTTGAACTGTAAAGCTTTATAGATAAATACAACGAAAGTAATGTCAATAGAATTCAAACCCCTTTTTCTTTTTCGTTTTTCTTTTTCTTTTCTCTTAATGACTAAATTCAGTACAGAATGATTGTCTTCTGAAGGAATGAGTCTTTAGAAGAGAGACCTGTGTTGTTATACTGTGGGCTTGGAAACAGACATTTTAATAATAACAAAAATAACAGATGTTTTGGGCTATGACTCTTACGCTCCTTAGTGTTCTTCTGCATCCTAAAAAAGAGGTGTCACAAGATAGTGCTAGGACTGTCCATCTCTTGTTCCTAAATAGCCGTGCTGTCTTTCGCAGATGATAGTGTTCATTTAGCATTGTAACATCCTCATGGTTTTCAAAAGGACTGGAAGTGTGTCCTTGACTGCTACCACTTCACTTTACACAGAGGCACTGCTTGATGCCTTTCTTGCATCACTTGACATCACTGCGAATATAAAACATGTGATACCAAATAAAATGAGCATGCAGAAAAGCAGTTCTCTCAGCACTTATAATCCCCAAATAAAAATGAACTGCTGTTGTTAGAAGTCATGATTCATATTTCATTTAGGCAATTTGCATGGCTGTACTTTGTGAATTGGTTTTGATGACAACATTGTGTAGAGTGTCAGTCTTGACAGTGCCAAGAGTTCTGTCTTGAGCACTCTGAAGCTTTGAACGGCCTGAACCTGCTGACTGCCCTCACAGGATTATCATGAGTTTCAGCAAACACTTTGCCAGAGGCAAAATACTTCAGCTTTAGCTGTTGAATCAGAGGACCAAAAAAGTCAGAGTTATGGTCAAGTAGAATGGAAAAAAACCACTTATAAAAATAGCCTAACTAGTCCAGCCTCCTTTAAAAAACTAAGCATGAAGAGGATATTAGTATAAAGGTCTTGCGTATTCTTGACTTCTACATTTTTCACATTTACTAGAGGTAACAAATATAACAAATTACTTTAAAATGAAATAGAATTTCTGTTTCAGTAATGATACCTTTGAGATATACATGATCTTAAGGGTATGTCTAATTAAGCAATGATTGCCATTAAAATGAGAGAAAGTTATATACCATTCCCAAATAACATACAATAGAGGATGGAAAACCACTTGTCTTTTTCTATTGCCCCCAAAATGCATTAGAAATAAGATACTTAATAAAACATCCTCAGGAAACTCTCTTTGATAAAGAATTTCTTCATTTCTTACAAAGTGATGGCTGTGGAATGCCCTTTATTTGCATTGTCTGTTTGGATATATGGTAAATGTGTGTGTTTATACAAGTACAGTTATTAGTAGCTAGTTTAAATATTAAAAAATTGCCTTCAAAAATTAGTTTTACCAGTGATGGTGATTGAATGAAGCCATCTGTAAAGTGTGGCAAAAGGCAGCTGGATTACGGTCTTTCTTTATCAACTCTTGATTTGTGTATGTAAAATCAGTAGACTGAAGTGCAGAGAACATACCAGCAATAAAATACCTGCTGTCTAGTATGCTGAACATGTGAGTCTGAACATCCTGTATAGCTTGTCCTTGCAGAAGTTCTTTTCCTGTGGAATAGGAGTGCTTGGTTTCACAGAATCATCAGGGTTGGAAGGGACCTCTGGAGATGACTCAGTCCAGCCCCCTGCCCAGGCAGGTCACCTGGAGCAGGTGACACACAAACATGTCCAGATGGGTTTGGAATGTCTCCAGAGAGGGAGACCCTCAGCCTCCAAGAACAGCCTGTTCCAGTGCTCTGCTACCATCAGTATAAAGTTCCTCCTTAGAGATGTTTGCTCTATTTAATTTTTTAATAAATTGCATGTATGCATGGGGATTGGTGGGAAGAGCTATGTAAGTGAACTTACAGGTGTGGATGCTCTTTTAGCTTTTTGCTGAAGATAAATGTCAGAGTGGAGCTGGTCCCATCTGGTTTCCAGTAAATACTCTTTTTTCATAAAAGTTCAAAAGTACTTCACTGATAAGATATATCTTGAGCTGAGGTCAGTAATAGTCAGGTGTTTAACTGAAGACCAGTCAATTGTGTATGTGAAAGAAATCATGTGTTTTTAATGACTATTTAGACACAGTTGTATGTGTGTGACTTTTTTGTGAATCCAGAAATAACAACACTTAGTACTGGGACCTGAACTCACAGAGGCTGCTAAGCAAGTGATTAGGGTTGGTCCTCAGCACAGTGTTAATTCAGAGGAGCATGACAGGACAGGCATTTATGCCCTGGTTGTAAGTTTTTTCCAGACATTCAATCATAGAAAGAGGCCTTTCTTCTACTAGAGCTTTAAAAGTGGAGTAACCAAGACTGAGACCTTCATCCCTTGTTTTCCTTCTTAAAATTGTTATCTTTGGGTTTCTTAACATAATTTCTGCCCTTCTGACACTCACTGGTGGTGTTAAATCCCTTTGCCTGTTTTTTACATTCTACCATTCGTGTTCTGTTTAGCAGCACGTGTCTTTCCTGGCTGCCAACAGCCAGGTGCTATTTGCATCTCACTACCTTTTTCCAAATTTGCCTTTCAGAGTTTGACTCCTCTAGGATTTTTTTCCGCTATGGTCTCCAGGTATTTATTTGCATGTTGTTTCTGAGACTCTTTCCCTTGGGATGGAAAGGAGATTGAAGGCAGCGTGAAGGTAGTGGGGTAGCGGGGACATCCACTGCCATTGGTTAATCACAAGTTGAAATTTATAGAGCTGACATATAGGAGAATTGAGTGGCTTCACTTCTCTTGTCTCATTTGGGAACTTGAGTGTAAGCTATTGATCAAAATCAGATACATTTAAGACCTGAAGCTGCTATCTGGTGAGATACCACACTGAGGCCAGAACATACAGTGTGTTTCACAAGGGGAGTTCCCAAGCTCCAGAAGTCACTGGTTCTGTAAGATTTCACAGGAAAAGTAATGTATCAAGGAACCTGTTTCCCTTTAGATGCAAGAATGGGTTTTCAGAGATACCTTTGTACTGTTATTGGATACCATGTTTATGTTATTGGGACTGATGTTAAACCAAGCACTTTCTGTATATTTGGTTGCCTGAGCAAAAAGTGTGTGATCAGTAGCAGTAAGAGTGGAAAAATGGTCTCCTCAGAAGCCCAGAACTTTGTGATGGTAATTGCTATGTACAGCTATTCATGCTCTTTGACTCACCCCAAATCATTTAAAGTGGAAACTTCTGAGAAAAGGTCTGCCAGCTATTCTGTGAACACTTGGTAATTACCTGGTGGTCTTGTCTTTCTTCTTGTCCTTCTCAAAATTTCGAAAGGATGACAAAAATATTGATGTAGTTACAGGAAAGAAAAGGTACTAATTCTGCTTTCTTCCTTCCAAGGAGGCCACATAAGATTTCCTTCCTCACCTGAATACCCATCATGATAATTTTTGTTGTTTGCTGAGAGTATTTTATAAACTCATGAGTCAAGATCCAGATTTTCTTGCTGAGCAGTCTTGGTGATTACTCCCCCTTGCCCCTCCCTGCCCCCCCTGCCTCCACCTTATTATGCATTTTGTTCAGATGTCATAGATATGCAGATGTTTTTCCTCTGTCTGTAAGTAATTTTTGCCATCCAGTCTTTTTAAAAACGTGTGTCTGATTTAAAGAATACAATAACTGAACATAATCTCTTGGCTCTGTGTTGGCTCTGTGTTGCTCTGTGTGAAGCCTTAAATAGTTTTTGGACAGTACTGTGAAACAGATAACAATAATAAGCAGCACTTAGATGCAATTAATCACACAGTCATTTGTAAGGAAATTTGTTTTAGAGGACATGTAGATTAATCACTTTCTTCTGTTCTGGAGACATGGAAGCTTTCAAGAGTATTTCCACATTTAATGAGTGTGGAATGGAGGAGTTAAAATTAGTTGGGAGATAAACTGGTCTAGTGAATGGGGCATCTATTTGTTGAATACACAGAGAGAGAGATAATGTTAGAAAATGGTTTTATGGCAGTTTTAGTAATCAAAAAAAGGAAAGAAATAGTGCTGCAAAATATATAAACAGTTACACTTTAGTTCTAAATAGCTGCCTATGTATAGAAATATTAGAAACTATTGATATATTTATTTATGATAGATGATGCACATGTGCTACAAGGGAGCTCCTGTGAGATGGTAATAAAATTTATATACAGAGGAAGAGTGCCTCAATCTATGCTTGCTTTTACAGCAGCACATTACACAAATTGTTTTGTGAATATTTCTGAAGTATCTACCACTGCTGTCCTATAAATCTCTTTCAATTTTTCGGCAGACAGTAGGGGCTTTTCAGCTTAGAATGTAGATGAATTTGGATCTGTATGACCTTAGTCATGTAGTGAGTGTAATAAGAAAATGTGATAGTAGGACAAAGGACTGACTATATGAAGGCTGATGAATGGAAGCAGAGGAGCAAATACATTCTCTGTCAATCCGAGCTGTGACCAGAAGGATCTTTGTTCTTGTCTCTGTGAGGATGCTTCTTCATTATCTTGTCATGTGAGAGCAACCATACTGTGTCTGATGACGGCAGAGAGAGAACTGCCTAAAAAAGGAGTGGATGAGTTGAGCTTCCTGGCTGTGCTCTTTGTGTGAGACATAAACCTACTCTTAAAAGTTTGTCAATTACCATATGTATATTGAGGGATGCATCTCTGGTTTGCTACTACTCTACTTCCTACAAGCTTAGTTCTGTGAGCTCATTCATTTTTTTTAATGTTTGTTTTGAAAAGGGTTTTACTGTGGCTGTGTTATTTGATTTTATTCATTATAAAAAAAAGGATCAATGTCAACACCTTTTAAAAAGCAACCCAAATAAATAATGAACCAGAACACTCATTCAGCTACAACTAAGCTCTTTTCTAGTCCAACACAGAAGCTTACTTAAAAGTCGTGGTTCGGTTTATGTAATGCTGGCTGTGTGTTTAAAGACTTCACAGTCACTATCTTAGAACATGCTTGTTACTTTAGCCTGTTATTTTAAGTTTAGGAGCCAACACAATTAAGAGAAACCTTCCTACCTAACACGTGCCTACCTTGTTTGTTTTTATCCTGTTTGGAAAAAAGAAAACAAACAAAAAACCGAAACCAAACAAAACCAAAACACATAGAAAAACAAAGAAATAAGCAACTGTTCCAACTCTAAGATTTGCACGAGAAATAACAATTTTCCTTTGGTGTTCATGTTTTTGCTGACAGAGGAGGAGTTATTCAATAATTTGTCCATATTCAATGAAACCTGTGTGAAGTGGCAAAGCAAAACTGGAACTCTGGGAGTACAGAAAACGTACACAGTAAGTAGGGCAGTATTTGAAGCATTTGAGTTTGGGTGTAACTTTGTCCTGGTTAATTCTGGTAATTCAGCAATGGAGTTTTGTTTTGTGGGTTTTGTTTGCATGGTGATTTGTCTTGTTTTCCCAGTGAAGTGCCTAGAAACCTAGGGGAGATTGGCTGGGTTAGGAAAGAAAAAAAATCTTGTTCTAAGGGTAGGAGAAAAACTCAAAACTTTGGGAGTCTAATTCTAGTAAATCACCTAAACACCTACTTGAATCTGTAAGAAGTTTCAGCATAAGTTTATGATTCAGTGAATTCTACTGTAGATCTTAAACTCACATTGCCACAGAAAATATTGCAGAACTTGGGCTTGGTCCCTACCTGTGACTCTAGCATTTCAAGTGAACACCATTTCCTCAGAGATACTGGAGGTAGCTTGTTTTAGAAATGCAAGGTATATTGAAATAATGTCCCTTACTCAAAAGTTCAACCATCATATATTTGAACGT
>VWZD01008079.1:23202-35099 GCA_013396695.1 Sakesphorus luctuosus
CTACTTTTTTTTTCCAACTGTAAGCATTAAAATAATAAAAACTGATAAGAATTCCCATGTTTTGACAATTTCATCCCAAGAAACGTTTTGTGGTTTAGGGTTTTTGTGGGGTTTTTGGAGGGTTTTTTTGAGTATATGCAAACAAGGGGGAAAAAAAAGAGAGGATTATTTAGGGTCTCCAGGGTAGGTACAT
This sequence comes from Sakesphorus luctuosus, assembly GCA_013396695.1. Classification (NCBI taxonomy): domain Eukaryota; kingdom Metazoa; phylum Chordata; class Aves; order Passeriformes; family Thamnophilidae; genus Sakesphorus; species Sakesphorus luctuosus. The sequence goes on from VWZD01008079.1 coordinate 23,396, forward strand.
TGATGTGGAAAATATATTTAAAGATGGGGTAATAATTCTGGATAACAACCCATCTTTCTCCTTCTGTGTTATGAATCAATGTATTTTTAGTTTCTATACTTTTATTGAGAACTGCTGGAATGGAAAAAACATCTTCCTGGTTCCCCTAACAGTTCAAAACTAGTTTTTTATGTACCCAATTGTAACTGACAAGATGTTGATCTCTGGTATAATGTGGTCTATGCACCTGAATTCACCTGTCTGCACGACACTCCAGAGTGGTCAAAGCAGGTCTATCCCTTCATGTTGCACAAACAACAGATTTATTTTTCTCTACGCTGGGACAATCTTAAGGAAGCTTGTCTTTTAGTTTTGTTTGGCATTCAGTCTTATTGCTACTTCTATAGGGCAAGAGAGAAAATTAGCAAAAAGGAAAGAAAGTAACAAGCAGATGTAGTTTCCATCTGTGTGCTGTAAGGAAGAAACAGTATTTGCTTACACCTTACTATTTGTGTTGCAGGTATTTTCAGGGTCCAAAAGAGATTCCTAATAGATCACATTATATTCCATAATAGATTCCTTCTATTTGTTGTAGAAATATAGGGGAAAATACAAGTAATGGTAACAGCCAGAAGAAGTGAAAGACCCAATTTATTAAGCCATCTTGTATGGGCAGACTTTGCAAACGAAGATTTGGGAAGGGCTCTCCCCACGTGGGTGTGCCCTTCCAGCCTGCACAGTGGATTTTTTAGGTGAGGCACAGTGTGCAGAACTGGCCCCACCATTTCAGTCCTGAGGTCCATTTGCTAAGGCCGAGCGAGCTTGGACAGTGACAGTGAAGTCCTCGGGACTGTCACAGCATCCGGTACTGACTGGGGCTGACCCTGCTGAGCATCTGAGATGTGACGGGATGGGATGGCAGGGAGGCATTGAACTGCCAGGGCAGGGTCCGTACTGAGGCTTGAACTCAGCCTTGGGATTCAGAGTCCAGAGTGCTCTCCTTTACACCATGGGACCACCGCATAAGCCATCTTGTAGCACCAAAGCATTTAGTCAAAAGCCTTTTTTTTTTTTTTCTTGAAATGACTTTCTAAAACAGATGTAGTCAGAACTGCTAGGATGAAAGAGACAAGTATTCTGAATTTTAAAAGGCTACAACCAATTACACTGTTGTTTCTGTTCTGATAGTTTCATATACTGGGCCAAAGATGGGATGAGAAGACATTCTCTGAAGATGTGATGTTTAACATCAGCACAGGTGAAGAGAACCCAAAGGTGTGTTTAGATCTGAACTCTGGCAGTAACTACGTGGTGAATATTACTACCATCTCTTCCAAAAACATCACTGTCTCAGTTATGGTGTCAATTCAGACAAAGGGTAGGTTGTGTTTTGTATTTTCTGTGCCTATAAAAGAACTTAACTCTGCTACAGTGTCCACTGATTTGTGTCTAGCAGACAGGAAGATGGTCTGTTTCCTAGACTTTGTAATTCTTTATGCTGACTACACACATGTATCCACTGTCAGCACCTCTTTTTCTGCAAAATGTTTTTCTTTCTGCTCACTGTCGCCATTGAATCTATGAGCAAACAGAGCAGTGGCAGTGAGTGCCCCTCAGAAAGATTTGCTTCCTGAGGGGTTTGCCTTCTGGCTGAGGCAGGATTGGTGCCATGGCACTTTGGCTACAAGCCCGGCTTTCAGTCCATGGCGCAGTGCCCACTGGCTTCCATTTCTTGCCTTGAAAACAGATTCTCTGCCTGTGGGAGAATTCCCTGTTGCTTAGCTGTGTGATACTAATCTAAGTGATATCAGCATTATAGACAATGTTCCTGTGTTCACCAGTGATTGACAGTATTCAAGCAGTTTTCAGAGAAGGCGTATTCTAACAGAGGGTTTCTGTAGTATTTTGGTCATGAAAACTTTAAGCTTCACTTCTGACATACTAATTCTGGCAAGACAGACCTTGAGAAATAATTGCCTTTGGAATCCACAAAAATGCTTTCTCTCACATGCTTTTTCCTAAAGGGCATCAACTGTGACCAGTTGTTCTATGATAATTTTATTTACATCAGAAAATCTGAATCCTTGGATCTTTCTGTCATTATAACATCCTAGACCCGAACAAATAAATCATGTCTTGTGTTTCTTGAATAGTTTTGGTTGGCTTCTACCTCTATCTCAGAAGATAATAAAATTAAAAACAGTTTTTAAAATTTTATTTTCAGCTAGGCATATTCAATTAAGTTGAAGAAGGTAAAGTTTTCATAATAAGTTGATTCCTTTTTTAATTGTCTCTACAGTAAAGGAAGCTTTCAATAATGTATTAATTTTAAATGATACTTGCTTGAAATGGCGGAGAAATGTCAGGGGAACTGATATGGAAGACAGATATTCAGTAAGTGACAATCTGTGTTTTGTATCTGGAAAAAAAATTTTATCAATCACCTATGTGAAAAAACACTAATTTTTCAAACACTCACTGCTAGCAGTCCTCCTCATTAAATAATGTCTCATGAAAATACAGAGAGTAAGCTTTGTTGTAGTTCCCCTGAGTCTTGCTTAATTTTTCCTATGTTATAGTCTTTTTTTTGCATTCCTTATCTGTATTTTCAAGCTTATCATGTTCAGGTCTCAGACAACTCTGTTCCAGTTCCAGTGAGCGAGTTCTCTCTGCCTTGTGGTATGTCTGTAGTCTTCCCTTATCCCAGAATGGAATTTTTACATGAATATCTCTGCCAGGACTCTTGACTGCCTGCTGCTGTCTCAAGTCTCCATGTGCTAGGAGGCACTAAGAGATTATCTAAAGGCATAAGATCTATCTAAAAGAAAATTAGCACATGGTTGAAGTACAGCAAGCATTTTCATTTTTATTTAACAGAGGAATCATTTGATCAGGAGAGGCCTTCTGTTTACAACTTCATGATCATTTAAATCATCCACAACAAATCAAACACACACAGAATCCTACTGAAACACCCCCCCCCCCACCATGGGCCTGTAAATTTGTGTGGAAACATGGGTGCCTGAGACAGATCCTGGAGCGTAGCTGGCATTTTAACATGGGCCAAAATAGCTTGGTTTTGTCTTGATCCTCAGGTTGAAACCAAGGAGGTGTTTATGTGAGTTTAGTTTTGTAATTCACTGTAAAGGTATACTACAGTGAAAAGTGAACTCTTCCTGAAAGAGTGTATGTTATCAGGAAATACAGATTGGTGGAAATTACAGTGCTAATAAAAAAAAAGGGTAGACTAGGAGGAGAAGTGCAAGAACTAGGACAAGGTCAGACATGATCAAGAGGGACTGCAATTCCTGTCAAATTTTGGAAGCATTGGAATTTGAGTACCTGTCAGTGCCAACAGTTTTGGTGCTCTGTATGCAGTGATGTGTTCTGTTATTTCTTTTAATTAAGAGCATGAGGTGGCTGAATGCAAGTAATATATTAAAAATGAAATTTCCATGCTGTGATTCTTTGGTTACAGTTTCATTTTCAAGGCCAACGTTGGTATCAGAAGGACTTCTTTCATGAATTGACCTTTGAACTTACCACACACAAGCAAGCTCCTGAAGTTTGTTTTGATTTGCAACCAGGCACCAATTACTCTGTTAATATTTCCATGGTAGCTTTGAATTTTTCCCTGCTTATTTCCATGACAACACAAATTACAGGTAGGTCCTGGCATTTATTTTATATATTTACAAAAGCACCTAGTGGGTGCAAGAGGCTCTGGTGAGTCAACATTGTTGATCTCAGTGTTGTACGGTGGGTTGTCAAAGTACTCTTTCCATGGTCAGAATTGTTCATTGTTTGTTTTAACACATTTCATAGAGTTGACAATCTGGTGGCAGAATGGGTAGAGAAATGAGGATGCAGAGTGTTGAAGTGTCATTTTGGGAAAAGATGGTTTGGTGGGCTAGACCCAAGACTAATGTCTCGGGGAGCTGTTTTAAGTCCCTGCCCTGTTAGAGGCTGTCACTTTTTCAATCAGAAGTTTCTTCACAGTGGATATAATAGCACAGCTGCACTTTGTATGGGTATTTGTGACAACAGATAGGCTGTATCCTTGCAGATTTTAGTGGTATGAAGGGCCTTGTGAGTGCCTTTGCCTCTAATTGAGGGAGTACAAAACCTAAAAGGCATTTGAGCAAACAAGATTCTGTGGGGAAGCCTTGGATTCACAATGTAGCGAGTTGTATAGCGCTAAAATGCTGTGGTGAGAAACATCTTACAGATGATTTTTTTTGTTTAGAACAGCTTTCCACCATCCCTGTACTGTCAGACTTTCTCTATTAGGCTGTTACTGCTGCAGTGTGAAGTGCAGTGTTTAGTGTTGGCATTACTCTCCCTGTCAGGAATATGAATTGAAATAGGTAAGAAACAGGGAAGCTCTCTGCTGTCTGTAATTTTGTTCAGCCACTAGATGGAAGCAATGCTCTTCTGACTGCTTGGGAAGAACAGGATTTGTGGTAGGTTTGAAATTGATAGTGTTACTGTATTTTTAATAGTAAATTTGATGGTTTTAAGCTTCATGAAAGGTAAAACAGACCTTGTTCCCTGAAGCAACCGTGTCAGATATACAATGACTTAGATTTTTTAAAATGAAATTATGGTAATTTTTTGATAATTGTTTTTCACAAGTTTCCTGTTGCCACTCGAACAAGTGCCCATGAGTTCATAACTACATGTGTCTTTGTAAAAGAACTGATATATTGTCTCAGAATTTTGTTGATTGAGGTAATTTTTGAATACATATTCTGAGTAAAGGTGTTTTTACTCTGTCATCCTGTGATGTGATATTTCCTAAATTCTGCAGCATTGCATCAGGTCACTTACTCAGCAGAGCTCTAGAGAACACTTTGCAGTAGGTGCTGTGTGAAGTGATATTTGTGTCTTGGCAGCTGCCATATTTTCCTCTCTGCTGAGTTAGTGCTTAACAAATGCACCTGCATAGCCCCAGGAAAGGTCTTTGCATAAAAGGTCATTTCAATTTTGAAAGAAAGTTCTACTACACAAGCTTTTATATCTGATAATTACTTTTTTTCAATAAGCCATAAAAGGTAGGTGTTTCTCTGTCATATTAGGAGGCTTTTATCTAAAACTTGCCATGCAAACACTTACTATGCTTTTTTAAAATGGAAGCCAAAATGTCTTTTTTGCAGTCTAAATTGAGTGAAAATTAAAAAACAACAGCAAAACCTCACCAAATAATGAGAATTTAAGTAAGATGTTAAATATGTTGAAATATTCTTCTGACAGGGTACCTTTGACTCCTGTGCCTTAGGTGTTTGAATTTCATTATCTATAAAAGCAACTTATGTACGAACTATTTATAATTTTAGAGTAGGTGTATAATTTTCTTCTTCATTTGTCCAGTTATTTTGTAATCCTGTATGTAGTAAAATCAGATGGTTTTGTTTCCGTGGTGGATGGAACGATTTCAATTTATCTGTCAACTTTAGTCTAAAAAGTGGTTTTACTTGCTCTGGTGGTTTTCTGACTAAATGGTACCATGGAAATGCAAATTATGCCTTAAGCACAGAGGCTGTAAGGAAACTGAAATTCACAGAAGTGTTCTACTTTTTATGGCCTCATTGATTGTTTAAGGTTTCATATGCCATCCCTTCACAACTGCACGGTCAGCTGGTCTGTTCCCATAACTGGGGCCAGTTCCAGATGTGTCTTCTTGATTTTCACACACCTCCTACACTTTGAAAGTGTGGAAAATATTAACTGTGGTGTTTCATCTTGTATGAAGAGACATGTCTGAGATAATTGGATGATCAATGCCTTACTAAATTTCCTAAACAGTAATCTGTGTAAGTTTTTAGCCTGTTGCAGAATACAGTCAGTATGTAAATACCAGCAGTAAGTGTGGGTGATTTAAAAAAAAAAAAGATTTGTAAATGCATGTTATAAAAATTACTTCTGTGTCCTAATATCTATGTATCTCCTGAATGAAGATATGTTATGTCCATAGTAATTCTAAAATAAAAAAAACAATAACTTGGGACTTAAAAACATGTTTTTCTTTCTGGCAAGTAGCGTCCTCTAAGAAAATAATTCTGCACTGAGCACGAAGTTTGTTTGCCCCTGATCTAAGGAATGGTAAATACAGTCTAGCAAATGCCTGAGGAATCACTGAAATTCTGCTCCTTTCATACATCCAGTAACAGGCATCTTGCAGTCTTTTATGTTGTCTTAGCTTATTTTAGAGAAAGTCTCACCACCTGTCTACCTAAAGTAGGAAATTGAGTCAATTATGAAAAATGATTAGATAATGATTAAACTGTAGTTGTAAAAAAGATGGTAGCAAGATTATATTTCAAGCAAGAAGGGAGTTCCTGTCTGTGTCCAGAGAAGGAAAGGAGTGTCTTGTGGATATACATGAAATGACACTACTTACACATGGTTCTGTTAATTTTCCTTTTGGAATATCATTTATTATGACATGCTCAGACAAGGCATTGCTCTTAATTTCACTACCTGTTCTCATATATGAATTTAAGATGATTGAACTTTGCAACTATTTTTCAAGAGTTTGAAAAACTCAATAAGAGAAGGGGCTAAGACATTTTTACTTTCCCTTTTAATGCTCTAAATAAGAGCAATTTCTTCAGTTGAGCCACATTAAAATTTTATTGGTATTTGAATCTGTTTGTGAATTTAGCTTTGAGTAAAATTATTTATGAAGGATGTGACAGAACTATGGTTTTTGGAAGATTCAGCAATGCCTACGTATTTACGGAGACTGGCCAGCCAGTGCTGGGGAGTGCCCCTCTGTCAGCAGAAAAGCTGCATCTTCTTCCCCAGCCTGGCACTGCAAGGAATTAAATTGATTTCTGTACTGTTTGCTTTGGCTCACGGAAGAGAAACAAGGAAAAGGAAAATGTGGTGTCTTTCCTCAGCCCTCTTAGTTGAAAAAAGCACCTTGCTGAGCTTTCCCTGGCCAATTTTCCCTCTCTACCATGCTCTTACCATCTGCCTACCCAGGCTGGGTCCTAACAGTGGCTTAGGAAGAGGGGCAGGAAGAGTGGTGGCTGTTTGTGGGATCCCAGCACAGACCTCTTTGCCAAGGTTGGTGACTGTCACACCAGGTCGTGCTTGTGGAAGCACCTAGCATGCCCCTAACCCAAACACCCTTAGCCAACAGCACCCAGGTCCCTTTCTGCTGCCACACCCTGGACACCTCCCCTGGCACTGCAGAACTCTGCCAGGAGTGAGCACTCGAGTGTTTGTTGTGTTTTCCACGTTGGACTTTTGCTCTAGAGATCCCAAGGGAAAGTTACCACAGGAAGAAACAGAGCGGATGAGAGCAGATGACAAGCCATAGAACTGTTCAGGGAGAGATGAGCCAGGGGCTGTGGGTCAGACTGGCTCACCTGCACCCATGGCAGCAAAGCCAGATGGCCAGAATGCAACCTGGAAATGGTCTGTCCAAGAAGCAGTGACATGGAGGTGAATTTGCTTTTATAGGCTGAGTCCTGGCCCAGAGGTGCTCTGCAGCTTGAATTAGGGCCCCTCCAGGCCCTTGCTGTGTCCCAGAAAACCCCTGGCGAGGCACCAGCTGCCTCCCTGTCAGTTGTGTGGCTGTGATTGACACTCACTTGTGGCATGGTGGCAGGGCACTTGCGGGATTGTTAAAGACTGAGAGGTGCCAGCCAAGGTGCCCTAAGCCACGTCTCCTTGCTTTCCTCTTCCTTCCTTGCCTGGCATCATTTTACTTCAAGGACATCCTGGCCCTTGGGAGTGCTTTGCCTAAGAGAAAGGACTATTTGTGCAGCAGAGCTCAGTCTCTCACAGCGCAGGAGCCAAACCCTCAGGAGGCCAAGCACATCGCTGCGAGCAGAGCTGCGCCTGGCTGTGACACAGCACGGGGCACCAGGTCCATTTTTACTGTCTGCCTCACTGAATTCATACCTTTCTGATGATGAACAGGATGTGTGACATCCAGTCACAGATCAGGAAAACAAAGGCCCCAGTCAGCAAAGGGAATCACGAGGGGGATTTTCAGAACTGGTCAGTCTTTAAAGAGGATTTAAATTATCCTTTTCTCTTGCTATGGTCTTCATTTATTCATCGTCATTCCTTCCTTCCATTCTTTAAGTAATGTCATTCTTCAAGTCAAAAATCTCTTTTCACCCTGTACTGAAACAATTATATTTTAATATGTACTGTAAACTGAATTACCCTCCAGACCCTAATACAAATGCTAAACAACTTTTGTATCAATATCTCTACCATATTTTTTCTTTTACTTTAGCAGCAGTTATTTTGACTTTTTTGTTTTGAAATTCAGTGGAAACCTTTCGGACATAAAGCCCTCAAATAACTGAAAGAAATACTTTGTTTGGAGGAAATTAAGACAATGAAAATGGTCTTATTTCAGCAAAGGGTTGTTTTAGTTAAAACCTGGTCTTAAGAGGAGTCTTTGATTTGATTTCTCTGAATTGTCATGGTCATTGAAGAGTTGCCATGTGGTTTTGGCTGTTGTCGTTCAATTCCAGTATTATTTTTAAAGCTTTATAATTACCATAAAATGATGAAGGGAAGTTTTAAAGAGAGCTGTACTGACACCAAGCAAAGGTTTTTCAATGAGGTATGTTCAGTTTAATAGGTGTTATGTATATCCATGTATAGTGTGGGATAAAAATGGATTTATGCATTCATTTTTTATGTGACTGTGTATAGGAAACTTAGAGCCTTTCTCTTACCTGCATTATACACCAAAAGGTAAGTAGCACAGTGTTGTCTCAGAGTTACTGCTTCAGAGATGTACAAAAGGTAATGTGACAGGAAAGGCATTAAATATTTCTGTTACCACTTCTGGAGAATGTCATAGAAGTCACACGTTCCTTTATTGCGACTTTTTGCTTGTGCAATCCTGAGATTGCAGCAGTAAACAGTGTAGGCATCAACCAGAGCTTTCAATAAGAAGTAAACAGCTCATTTTCAGGATAAAAGAAAAAATTGCAGGTGTTCCATTGTGAAATGCTTTTGTTGTAACTAATAGTGAACTGCTTCCAATATGCTAACTTTTTCTGAAGAGTATGATTTCAGTACCATGTAGTGGAGTGTGCCTTTTGATCCAGCTTTGAGGTGTGTGATGTTACTCCATGCTGTTGCAGTGGTGGGCACTTCTTGTCATGTGCCTTCTTTCCTGTGGCTTGCCCTCAGTTTCAAAGGGAGAATTCTTAGTGTAGAAAACAGCCTGTATATGAAATGTTCAGGTGTTATCAACACAGCACTGCTGTGGCAAGGAAGTGCTTAGAGTGGGACTACCTCTGGAAATACCCGTGTTTCTTACTATGTTCTTCTCTGTTTTCCTTGTGCTGCTACAGATATGTTAGTCCATTCTGCTGATGGAGAGTTAAAAAAAAAAACTCTTTAAGAAAGGCAAGGTGCTAATAGCACCTGAACAGAATGGAAAATCTTGCTTTCTTCTTATAGCCCACCTAATACAAGCCTGTAGCATTCCCCCTTTTCCTTTACCTATTCTACATGGTGTTAAATCAGGTTTTTTTACTGTGTGTATTTTAAAATCTGGTAATGATGACCTCCCAGCAGACTATTAAAATTTTATTTTTAAATGTTACAGTTTTGGAAATATTCATCTTTTATTAAAAAAGTCTTTCTGGGCAAATACTACCTATGGAATAACTCCTTCAGATTTTATTTTCTGACCACTGAAACAAAAATGAAATCTATTGCTTTTTATTATCATCACTCCTTACATTGTTGCAAACATAACAATGTTTTCTTATTAAAAAAGGCAGATTGCCTTCTGTGTATGTAATGTTTGTAATAATTAGTATTTCTTACTAGAAATTAAATACAGCAAAAGACTGCAACTTTTAAAATACCAAGTGGTTTTTCTTCAAATTTTGCTCTGTTACCCATTTACTGGGGCTGTCTGTGCTGAATCACTGTTTATTTTTATGATTTGCATTTCCCTGTCAAAGTATAGAAAATTAAAAAATAATTGTTATGACCCTAGCCAGCGTCTTTTTGTCCTATTTCCCTTGTGCTGCTTGTCTGCAAAAATGATGCACCTCTTTTGCATGCAATGCACATTCTGGCTGGCATTAAAGAAGAAATTCCCAAGTTTGTTTTTGAAATTGGAAAATTATTAAGAGAAATTAATAATAGTGTCTCTTGGTGATGCCAAATGCCAAAGGAAAGGACGTCAGGAGAACTGTATCAGAAGAATGTACCCTGACAGATGTATCTTCCTGTCACTGTCTATTGACAATGTCTGTGCTGAAGAGCCACTGAAGTCAACAGAGAATTTATGGCTCTTAAATTCTGTTGGCTTAAGATTGCAGTGGGCAAAGGACATGAAGATTGGCTGTCAAACGTTATTTGTTCACTTATTTGTTTAGACAGATATTCTGTCTGTACGTATTACAGTATCTGCAGTTGCAGATACATTGAAGAGACCGAAAGCAAAGACCATGTGCTGTTGTTGCAGGCAGCCATGCAATACACATCATTAACTCAGAAAATCCTCTGAAAGGGTTTTTTGCCCTGTCTCTACTAGAGGGAAGCAAGGCACTGTAGAACATTAGTGATTTCACAGAATAATAAAATATCCTGAGTTCCAAGGGATCCCCAAAGGTCATCAAAGTCCAGCCCCTGGCCTTACACAGGCAGCCCTGAGAATCACGCCCCATGTGCCTGAGAGCATTGTCCAAATGCCTTTTAAACTCTGTCACGCTTGGGGCTGTGACCGCTTCCCTGGGAGCCTGTTCAGTGTCCAGCCACCCTCTGGGTGAACAACCTTTTTCTAATAGCCAACCTAAACCTCCCCTGACACTGCTTCAGGCCATTCCCTCTAGTCTCACTGGTCGGCACAGGGAAGAAATGAGTGTCTGCCCCTTTGCTTTCCCTCATGAGGAAGCTGTAGACTGCTATATCAATCTTACTTCAATCCTAAACATTTGTAGCTGGTTTCTTCACTGGTAGTGCACTCATACACTCATAGCCTGGTTTTGAAAAGAACCTGGTAAATGGAACTAACCAAGCAATTTTTTTTGATAGGTAAGCTTTCAGGAGGTTTTCTTGAGTGTAATTTTTGTCAAGGGTAAGGTATGGGTTTTTCTTGCTAGGGATGCTTGTATGGCCTGTTAGCTTTATTTTGGGCATACTGTGCTTAAGTTGTGTGCCTTCCCATGTTTCATCTGAACAAAACAGAGATCATGCAAGCTTTCAAATTTCCTCTTCATAGTTTACAAAACATATGAACAAAATATCTTTTTTCCCTTATATAAGATGATTTCTTCTTTGTCGACATCTTCCTCGTATCCTGTGCACTGTTTTCTCATTGCACTGTTGCACTGATGATTGGGACTTCAAACACTGAAATGGTCACACCTGTGCCTTGAGTACCTTTGATGGTACTACTCTAGTGTTACATAAATCTATTTCTTATGGTTTTAAGAGCAGCCTTTCTTTTCTTTCTTTCTGTTGTTATTTTGATGACTAACACTCACTCTGAGATGTACTAATATGCCATTCCTACTACTCAAAGGAAATTAGAATATTTAGCATAAATTGTTGTTAATAGTCCCAAATGTATCACCTTATACTTTATACTGGTGAATTTTATCCTATTTTGCAAAACAGTAGTTGTAAAGGTGATGCAATTCTTCGTGTATAATGTCTCTCAGTTTCTAATGTTGAGCTGCAAAGTTGATCTGTAGACACTGGGATTTTGCACGAGTGATCGTTA
>VWZD01008079.1:42768-84758 GCA_013396695.1 Sakesphorus luctuosus
TTTACTTTGGAAGAGTTTAGAATCCACTAGAGATGAAGTTTCCCTTCTTTACACAATGGTTGAAAGTACTTTCCCCTCATCTCATGTTTCATCAAAAGACAAATGTTTGCCTCTCCCAACAAAGAAAGCAGCATGACTGGAGTCTCTGACGAATTCTAAATTCTACTTTTGAGTTGAAAGTCTAGTGAATTTGAGTTAGGAAATGTAGTAACACTGGTGAGTGAGGCAGTGCTTTGAATTGATAACAGATTGTGTGGTGCATGGAGTGCTTGAGGTGCATTTCCTCCACGGATCACAAGACCCACATCTGGTTATTGCTATTACTGTTTTTCTGGTGACAACTATGTGTTTATTTCTACATTTTCTTTATATAATTACTCCTGTACCTAATTAGTGTACTGCCACACTTAGAATGTAATGTAGGCAGTTTCTGGTTGTGAAGATCCTGGTAAGATCAAGGATTCTGGAGGTTTGAGGGTTCTGTTGCTAGGACTGTATAGGCAGAGCTGTATAATAACTATGGAAAGACAGAAAAATTTCCTCTTAAGAATTTATTATTTATCAGCTCATAGAACATTATCAGAGGCTGTCTTACAAGGAGGTGGATTTTGGTTTGGGGATTAAATAGACATTGGAAGATGGGAGTAGGACAGGTTAGGCCTTTGGCTTTCTGCTGTAAATCAATTTCCCTTTATAATGAATGTAATTCTAGTCAACAGTGTCCTTTGCCTAGAGTGCTTCTGCAGCTGGAGAGGTTAAGTGTACTTTTGGCTTGCTAAATCCTTTGAGGAGTGTTTTTTGATTCAGCTTATGTGGAGGGAAAATACGTAAATTAAATCTAAACCAAACAGGCCTGTTTCAGATGCCATCTAGCTAGACAAAGCTACACATTGTGTGACAGATCATTGTCATAAGGAGTGGTACAAAGCTGTGTTAAGAGTGCACTTCTGTCACAAATAATTAAAATGAAGGTGGAGGGGTTTTCATTAAATACACCCTACAATGTATTTAGTCATTTTTGTGGAGGGCTGACATCTTCTCTAGAGATGTCTATCTTGCTTATGGAAATTGGTGTTACAGTGTCATAAGGACAGGTATATCTTTTACCAAAAATGAACATGCTCATAAGTTGAACTGATTTTCCTTGTCCCTGTATAAAATTCTTCATTTTGACAGAGTCATGGTAAGTCTACAGGTGAGAGGTGCTGCAGAGATACAAACCTTGCTTCACTGAGCAATGTTAGGCAAGGATAGTAAACTGGTCAGATTCTCCTTAGGATTCTGGATCATTTTTGTGCTTCACATCAATTGTTGAGAATGTTTCTCACTGAAAGTTGAGAGTGGTGAATGCCCATCCAGTTTTGTTCCTGTATATTCAGATAAACCCCAAAGAGTTCCATTTAAGTGATAGAATTTGCTTCCCTCATGTTGAGCTCTTGGGTTCTCAGCATGGGTATATACAGTAATTTCACCAAGGAAGTGCCATTTTTGTGTGAATTCAATCTCTTGCTAAAACACTGAATAGTCATACTTGAAAGATTTAACAGCAAGTAGAGTTGTGGAATCTAGCAGGGGTGAGATTGAGGATCCTAGATGTCTATGGTAAATCCAGTAAGAAACAGGTAACCTTTGATTAATGCTGAAAATGAAACAGAGATGACCTGAGTTTCTATTTTATCAAGTTACTTTCTACAGTAGTTCTTAGTAATTCTGTTTTTGACAGCAAATCACTGTAACCTTTCTGACCCTGTGTACTTTCTAGTATTATGGACTTGTCTAAGGCTGTCATTGGCATATTTGTCTCTATTCTGTCACTTGACCAAAAACCAACCAACCAAACAAATAAACANGACAGACAACTGAGGGATGGAGAAGGATAATAATTTTTGAGAAATACACCATTTAATCTTTCTTCTTCAACCCCATGATAACAGCTACACAGTCAGCTTCATTACTGCTTGACTGAGCAGTAAGTCGAGCTTCTGAATTTTGTTACTGTTCTTCAGCTATGAGCAGATTTAGTTGTTCAGTCACCAGTCTGAAGCTATAGTATTTAGTTTATTTGTTTGAATTGTTTGATGTTTCTTTCAGATTTACCACCCACTCCACAATACATGACTGCTGTTGGATTAGGGTCAGTGGCTGCTGTCTGCCTCATACTGTTCCTGTCATTCTTAGCTGCACGGTATGTGTTGTTATTAAGTCCAGTTCTGTAGTCATCCACCACAAGGCTTACATGGTTTTCTTTTCAGATAATTTAGTTTAGGCAACTCAGGTGAGTATTATCAAGAGTACTTTCGGTGGCCATTAATGCTTTCCATTCCTTGAAGTCCTCTCTGTCTCTGCAATCTCTGGCCAAACATCTGAAAAGCATGAGGCTTGCCGTAATAAATGAAGGATTCAAGGCAGTGAGTAGCACCAGGACTGTAGTTCAGAATTGTTGTGATTTAATGGGAACTAAATAAATGGAGTTTATGTGCTGTTGGAATATTTATGTACTTTTGTTATGTACAAAGCCAATTTTTAGTCTTTCCAGCTTTATTCAAAAGGCATAAAAGGATTGTTTTTCAGTAGAGGTTGTTCTGTAGCTGAATGCTGTGATAAAAACATGCTAGAAATTTTTAAGAAATTTATGTTTCATGATCCATCAAGCAGGGTCGATAACTTTGTAACTGTCTTTCTTTCCAAGTAAAACAAATACGTAATTCTTGATGTCTGTGTACATGTAAAATCTCTTCACTAAAAAATAAATTTGTTGTTGTTTTAATATGCTTATCTCTAAGAATAGTCCTCTGACTTATGATTTCTGAGAGGTCAGGAGCCTCCAGCTTGGAGGCTGTGAAGTAGAGCATTGATTGGTTAAGCTGCTTATTTTGCATTCAGAAACAGAAGTTAGTCATATACAGGGCTGAAGAAAGTAGGATTACTCCGATTCTTTGTAGTTGTCTAAATTTCAAATCAGTTCGTGCAATGAAAGTTCCAAATGGAAGGTTCCATGAAGTCCTTTTTTTTCTTTAAGTATTAAAGAAAGGGTTCTCAGGCTTCACTTGCCAGTAGCATGCAGTGGTAAACTTGAGCTTGCAGTCTTGATTGTTTCTGGGGTTTTGAAAACAATGTCAGAGCTAGATTTGATATTTGAGCAAGAAGGGGCTATAGTTGTCTTGGTTTCTAAACTAGCCCTCTGGCAGTGACCTTACTATTGCAGGAGGAAGGGCTTCCCTGGGCTGTCAGTTGTTTCAGTTTCCCTGGTGAAAATGTGACAGAAGGATATTAGTACCTTTAAAAACTATATCAAATCACTTAATTTCATAGTGACAGGATAGCAATTTAAGAACATAGGCAGTATAGGAGGAGTCATAAATGCGTATGGGCTATTTGTGAATGAGTGTAGAGAAGACAGGCCCCTTTCAGTCATCTTTTAAAAGGAGTGAGAGCAGATGAAATCCTTAGCGAGCTGGGTATATTGGGTATGTTTGACAGGGATCAGGCTTTAGTGTGGTGTATTTTGGGGGACAAGGATTTGATAATTCAACAAGTATCTTTTAGGCCCTTGATCCCATGTACAGAGAAATTCTTGAATTCACTCACCTGTTCTAGGGAACATCATACAAAACCCTTGACAGAAACTAAAACTACCCCATCTCAGTAGTAGGCAGAGAAGGGAAAACTCAGATGTCAGTTGTGATAAGACCCTTCAGAGTGCTTACAAGAAGTATCTGTAATATTTATAAATAACAAATACTCTTTTAGTTGTAATTAACCATCAGTTTAATGCTTTTCTGAGTAAAAATATGATTTGGAAAAAACTCAAACATTTGAAGTCAGCCTTCTGCCCTGTTCAGTTGTAAAATCATGGCCATGTTTCAGGCACTGTACTCCAAGACAGATGTGGCCTAGTAGGAGAAAGAGGCAGAGGAATGTGACAAGAGAGACCTGAGATCTATCTGATCCATCTTCAAGCAGGGCAATCTACTGGCAGGTTGCTTAGCCTGGCAGAGAATACTACCAAGAAGCATGATGGACAAATATACAAAATGCCATTAGAGAAAAGCCAACTTCCTCCTGTTCATAGTGCCTGGGGTACATGTACTACACATTGGCAGAGCACCCATGTGCTTCTGAGCTGTATGAGAAGGAGGCATGAGAACAGATTCCTGTGAATGCAGCTTCTGGGTGGTCTGCAAGGGCAGTTTAAACAAACTTGTCTAGTAATGACACAGCTACAGCTGATCCTGCCATGGTGTCAGGTGAATGGTCTCAGATTATTTCTTGAAGTCCCTATAAGCTTCTATCACAAAGAGCCACTGTATTCAAGTGCTGACCAGCTTCCCACATGTCTGTGCCCTCAGGGATTATGTTACTGCAATAGCTCAGATTGTGAATTCCCACCAGCATGCCTGCTGACAGCAGTTTCAACTGTTTCTCAGTGAAGAAAAGTCTGGGACTGGATTCACAAAGTGAAGTCTGACTCTGATTTCCTTAGGTTTTTGGGTTTTTTTTATTCTTTTAAAAAATGTGTTGTTCCATAGTTGCTGCTATTAAAGTGGCTCCTCACTCACACACCTTGCTCCATTCCTCTCAGTTCTTTGCTTTCTTTTATATGTAATGCCCATTCATATGCATAAGGACAGTGTCAGAACTTTAGATTTCCAATGATCTGCACTGGGCATGAGTGCTGTTGATGGCAAGGTTCACATTGGTCAGGTAGCCATCAGGTAGATCTATAGAAATGCTTCCTACCCATCTCAAGCTGGCTGTAATGTTCAGAATTTGTAGCAGCACCATGGATCTTCGAAAAACTTAGAAATTGTCATATATCCCGTCAATATGGGAGATACAAGTTATCTGTCAGGTCCATGCTTGAGTAGTGAATGGTTTGTAAGCATTGTTTTTTAACTGGAATTTTTTCTCTTTCTCCAGCTCTTATCTCCACAGCACAGTGCATCCTCCACCTGCTGCTGTAGCCTGTGAGGCTGTACATTTATCTGCTACAATAGGCATGGCACAAGCAGGGGTTACATCATCACTCCAAGAGACTGAAAATGTCTCTCTTTGATGGGTTATCCCTTGAAGTCAGCATAGAGAAAATGTACTGTTATCACTGCCAGCATCTGTCAAGTATGGACCTATCTGTCACATATGTACTATAGCATGGGCAGCTGAAACATGTGGGTCACTGGAAGTGAGATATTTATTGTCTTCCCTGATTCCAGATGGTGTGGGGGGTAAAGACGAACCTACCCTCACAAACAGGTTTGTGTCAGAGACATTATCATGCACCCTTGTGTTTGGCCACAGGCTTTCAGCTATTCCAGCTCATGAGTGCCTGATAATAAGTGCTTGTATTGTACTTCATTACATGAGTAATCCTCTGATCCAATTGAGACTGTCTCAGGATTAAATGCTACTTTAGATTCCTTCGGACACATAAACGGACCCGTTATGAGAGAAAATACAGATCTACCTTTATAAGAGATAAAGTGCCTATTGCATTTCCAAGTATAAGAGTAGAACATTTTATCCGTCACTTACAAGTAATGGTACGTCAGTAACATGTACACTTGCTGGTCATGAAATTGTCACATTTAAATAGTGTCAGAAACAGATGTGTTTCAGAGATATTGCACTCACTGCTTATAGCAATTAGCAATAATTGTGAATAATATACCAATTTATAAAACAGCAGTTTTCCAAAAAGTTGAGTAGCTTTAATGGCATCTGAAACTAATTAAAGGAAGGACCTACCTGTATTAAGTGCAGTGTTTTAGTCTCTGTTCTGTAATTACTGCTGAGTAAAGCCATTAAATCGTTGTCTGGTTAATGGGCTGGTGTGCAACATCTGGTTAGAATCAATAAACCATTTTCCTGTAAGAAAGAATCAAGAGGCTTTGATTACTTCCACTCATGTTCAGAAGTTGCTTTGATGTATGTTAGCAAAATCATTCTGTTAACTGATAAAGAAGCAAGAGTTTTATTTTTTACTCAGTTCTTTTGATTTTTTTTCAAGTTATATTTTGTGTTTTACCACTGTAAATATGTGCTACCCATTTTTGGAATTATAAATGATTCTGATTCCTACTGGTTTTATAATTTTAGATATTCTGTCTCTTTAGGCTGTGTAATTAATTTTTTTGGTGTTTAAACTGTAACAGCAAGTTTCATACATGGTAGCAGAGAGGAATTACACCCAATGACAGTTTTTAATTGCAGCATCTAACTGAGAGTGCATTTTTCAGATCTGGGCACATACCATTTCTGTTATCTAGTATTTGCACTGCTTACTAAATCTGCCCTTCAAGTTAGTTAGTAGCTGAGTAAGAACACCTTTATTTGGATTGTGGATTAAGAGTTGATAGTATTTTCTGTTACTAATTGAGAAAGGACAATTTAACTGTTCATGCTAGACAACTGTGTCCTAATTTTTCAGTTTTTCCTGTGGAATTCATTCTCACACATTCTGGGCCTAGTACCCTTTTTCAATGGAATAAATTGCAAAGCTTGGTATCACAATACAAACTGCACCACTTCATTCTGATTCAATCCTCTGCTGCTCTAGTCTGGTAAGAGAGTTCATGAGCAGCTGTTCTGTATAAGGGAGAGCTGGAGAGGCAGAAAATTTAATTTAGAGACAGACGTGCCATCCTCTGTGAAAAAACACTCTTTTACACTTTACTAAGACCAGTAGTGTTTCAGTATGTTAAGCAGGATCAGAAATATAAACTCTATCTTGTCAGTGGGTATAGTTGGAAAAATGGAGATCTTCCCATAAGCTTCAACAAGTAATTTCTATGTGCCTTTTCTTTACCTAGCTTGTTTTTTCATAGAATATAGTTTTCAGAACACGTATTTTTTCCTTACAAACCATATATACTTCTGCTAGCACTTAGAAAATGTATTTAACTCATTTAGACATTTCCATATAGTGTAGCTTATTAATATCCAGGAATGGACTGATAAGGGAGAAGAGACAAGGCAAGATTCTTTGCCGTCTCAAATTTTCCACAATAGCTACAATCCTTCAAGTTTCCCTCATTTGCTTTGCCTCTTTTGTCACTCCTGGCAAACCCACCTCTGGCTGTGAGCCTATCCTCACAGAATCACAGAACCATAGAATATCTTGAGTTGGAAGGGACCCACGCGGATCATCGAGTCCAGCCCTTGTCCCTGCACAGGACCAGCCCCAAGAGTCACACCATGTGCCTGACAGCATTTTCCAAATGCTTCTTGAACTCTGTCAGGCTTGGTGCTGTGACCACTTCCTTGGGGAGCCTGTTCCAGTGCCCAACCACCCTCTGGGGGTAGAACTTTTTCCTAATACCCAACCAAACCTCCCCTGACACAGCTTCAGGCCATTCTCTTGGGTTCTGTCACTGGTCTCCAAAGAGAAGAGATCAGTGTCTGCCCCTCCTCTTCCCCTCACAAGAAGTTGTAACTGCAGTGAGGTCTCCCCTCAGTTTCCTCTTCTCCAGGCTGAACAGACCAAGTGACCTCAGCCATTCCTTATATGGCTTCCCCTCAAGGCTCTTCACCATCTTCACTGCCCTCCTTTGGACACTCTGTAAGAGCTTAGTGTCTTTCTTATATTGTGGCACCCAAAACTGCACACAATATTCAAGGTGAGGCTGCCCCAGTGCAGAGCAGAGCAGGACAATCCCCTCCCTTGATCAGCTGCTGATGCTGTGCCTGATGCCCCCCAGGACATGGTTGGCTCTCCTGGCTGCCAGGGCACTGCTGACTCATATTTAACTTGCCATCGACCAGGACCCCCAGGTCCCTTCCTGTGGCACTGCTTTCCAGCATATCATTCTCCAGTCTGTATGGAGGGTTGCCCCATCTGGCACTTCCTCTTGTTAAACTTCCTATGGTTGGTGATTCTCCAGTGCTCTGCTTTGTCGAAGTCTCTCTTCAGGACCTGCCTACCATCTGGGGAATCAACAGCTCGTCTCAGTTCTGTGTCATGTGCAAACTTACTTAGTATCCCTTCAAGTCCTGCGTCCAAGTTGTTTATGAAGATGTTGAAGAGCACAGGACTGACGATGGAGCCCTGTGGAACCCCACCCGTGACAGGTCACCAGTCTGATGTCACCCCATTCACTGTTACTCTCTGGATGACCTGTGAGCCAACTGCTCACCCACCACATGATGTGTTTATCCAGCTGTGTGCTGGACATTTTTTGCAGAAGGATCCTGTGAGAGACAGTATCGAAAGCTTTACTGAAATCCAAAAAGATTACTTGAACTGGCCTCCCTTGATCATCTAGGTGGGTTACCTTGTCGTAAAAGGTAATCAGGTTTGATAAGCAGGACTTTCCTCTCATGAAGTTGTGCTGGCTGTGACTGATGACTGCTTTGTCCTTCAGATGTTTTTCAATACCTCTCAGAATAATCTCCTTCATAACTTTACCAGGCACTGAAGTGAGACTGACAGGCCTGTAGTTTCCGCAGTTCTCCTTGCCCTTCTTGAAAATTGTGACATTTGGCAGCTTCCTGTCATCTGGGACCCCTCTGGATTCCCAATACTGCTAAAAGTCATCAAGAGAGGTTTTGCGATAACATCGGCAGATCTTTGAGAATTCTGGGATGAATCCCATCTGGCCTCATAGATTTGTAGGGATGCAGCTGGAGCAGCAGATCTCACACAACTTCAGGCTCTACTGTGAGTTGATCATTGCACATAGCCAACTTGCCAACTTGTGGCATTGGGGAATTCCCTGCTCCTGTGCCCTTACGAGGTGGCGTCTCAAAAGTGACCGGCACTGATGGATCCTAGCACCTGCAAAAACATTTTCCCAGGGGACTTTACTCTCTAACTCCCTGAACAGCCTGAAGTCTGCTCTCCTTGTGCCCAGAGCTGAGGTTTTGCTGCCACTTTCAACAAAGATTTTAACACATGGTCACTGTGGCCAAGACAGCCACCAATCTCCACTGCCCTCATGAGATCCACTCTGTTGACAAGCAGCAGATGATGGAGTGCACCTTCCTGAGTCAGCTCCCTTAGGACCTTTTCCATAAAGTTCTCATCCAGGTTTTTCAGGAATCTTCTGGCCTGGGTTGTACCAGCTGTGTGATGCTCCTGGTTGTTTCTGGCAAGTTGAAGTCCCCCATAAGGACAAGGGCAGTTGACTGGGAAGTGTCCCTTAGCTCCTCAAAGAATAATTCATCAGCATCATTGTCCTGGCTGGGAGGTCTGTAGCAGACACCCTCACTGACATCTGCACTATTTGTTTTTCCTTGACTTTCCTGTGAGCCTTAGAAGGGAGTCTCCTATTACAGCTATCCTTCTTTTCCTCTTAACAGAGAAGGTCTTGGTGTAGGTATTTCTGCAAGTAATGGTGATGGTATGTCAAATGAAAACTATTTATTGTAAAATACATTTTCTACTACATGTCAGTGATAGGTCATTTAAGTCTTTTGATGAGATTTGTTTGGTTATGATAAAGACAGTCAGAAGCCATTGAGGCTTGTTTGGTTCAGTGTTTATAGTATCTATCAATTGTACATACATAACCAAGCTAGTATGCTCCATGTGTCCATGTATTTCTCAGATTTCACTGTTCTCAGTCACCATTACTGTCAGTGCAAGAGGTCTTGCACTTTTTTCCAGTGTGATTTCATGTTCAGCACAGTTCAGACAGAGTCCAGCATGAACTTGAACGTCTCTAGCTCAGATGAAAGTATTTCTGTTCCTAATGACAGAATTGCTCAGATGTTATTAAAGTCACTGAAGAATCTAACAGTTGCAATACTTTCAAGGAAGAAGCTGGTCACCTGGAATCACACTGTGAGGGGAGACTGAAGTCAGTTCGTGATCTCAGTGCTGAGCTCTGATGTAAGGGAGTAAGTGCCAGCATCACAGCAGTACTTCCACTATTGCAATTCTGGGAACAGAAGAATGCACCTTCAGACAGCACAGGCATTTGGTCCTTTTACCCCTGTTAGAGGTAAAGTCTGAGGAGGCAGAGGGCAAAAACTATTTGTGATATGGCTATTACAGACCTATTTCCATTTTGAGGTTTACAAAAATGGCACCTTTACCGTCACCAAAAAAAAAAAAAAAGGAAGACTTTCTCTGAATTTCTGGTTTTCCTCCTTCCACTTTTCCCCACATTTTTATGTGTATTTTTCCAGAAATACTGCTTTTTTGTCTCTAGTATCACAGTTGAATAAGAAAGAGCAACCTTTTATTAATGTTTTTACTGCTTGAGGCATCACATTTGATGTATTTCAGTTGCAGTTCATGTCTTATGTTCCTTGACTCCTTGACTTCCTTGTTGGATCACCATGTGAGAAACTCTGTACATGTATAATACGTATGTTTGAACATATATGTATGTATCTTCTTGTGTTTGTTCCATTTCACTTAAGTAGCTGAAGATGTAGTCAAAACTTCATAGCAATGGTGGAGCAATTTTCCACCCCCAGTAGTATAAAAAATAGTAATAGAATGGGAAGCAACAGAGAAAAAATTATAGAAATAAAGTCAGTTCTTAATAGAAAGTAATTTCCAAAGGCCCAGATTGGTGACAGTTCATTTAAAAGTCAATCCTGCAGCCTTCTTAGGAGAAGTAAGAAGAGACCAGTCTGGTGAAGATGTTTCAAGCTAATGGCCACAAATCAGCTGTGCTGAAATGTTGGATAAAGACCAACATAACAAGAACTTAGGGCTGGCCTCAGCTTCTCCTTTTAAATGTGTAAAATGACCTTCTCAGTTTGACTCTTGGCTAATGAAGATGTTAGGAAGTTCCATTTTGTTTTGCATTCTTGTGAATTCTGATCCATTCTGTGTATATTATTTTCATGTGTACAGTTGTCCTGTCCTTTCCTCTAACCTGGAGCATTCATTCAGGCATGGTAAAACAGGGTCAGGTGAATGTGGAAGGCCAAATTAGTAGCAGTTGTAAATATCTGCTGAGAGGCAGGGAGAATTTTTACAGTACACCAGTCTCTTACCAGCAAATGAATAGTATTATTATGTGATTATGTAGCATGTTTCTGAGTGATGATTTGAGTGTTTTGTGGCTTAATGAAATCTGTGTCTTTCCAGTTCTGCTAAA
This sequence comes from Sakesphorus luctuosus, assembly GCA_013396695.1. Classification (NCBI taxonomy): domain Eukaryota; kingdom Metazoa; phylum Chordata; class Aves; order Passeriformes; family Thamnophilidae; genus Sakesphorus; species Sakesphorus luctuosus. Next base: position 53,823 of record VWZD01008079.1, read on the forward strand.
TACTACCTTAATCACATTACCCTTCATGGCTTTAATCTGCCAGATGTTCATTTTTATTACAATAGAACAGTTTTGACACTGGGCCTAGATTAATCTGTTCTGAGGAATTCAACCTCCTGCCCCAGAATTTTTAGATGTCACCTGGTTTTGCACAAACATGTCCCAGCAGACAATAGTAAAGCAGTATGATAGTGAAATACTTTTGCCTCCAGGCATTTTGCCTGGTACTTGGGCTTTTCTTTCCCAGATATTTTCCTCACAAGTCTGAGTATACTTTTGGTATTAAGTAATTGCTTCCTGTGTTCAGTCATCCTAAAATGATCTGTATGGGTAAAGTAGTCAGGATATGATTCATTATAGGAATAAAGCATAGCAAAAATCATTTGAAGTACCTTGGCACAGTATGTGGAAACTGCAATACCTAAAAGAGGCATTATGATCACTGAGTCCAACTCCCTGCTCCTCACAGGAGCTACACCTTACTAAAACTAAACCATATGAATAAGAGCATTGTCCAGATGCTTCCTGAATTCAAACAGGCTTGTGCTGTGACCACTTCTCTAGAAGAGTGTCCTACGGTAGACCACTCTCACTGAAGAACCTTTTGCCTGATACACCATCTGAACTTCCCCTGGTGCAGCATTCCATTTCCTTATATCATATTGCTGGTCATCAGAGAGAGGAGATCAGCACTTCCCTCTCTGCTGACCCCACTGCCCTCAGTTGTAAACTTGGGATCAGGTTGTCTAAATCTTGCTTCTGCACTACTTACTGTAAGTAACTGTTTTACAGTTTTACTGTTTTCTAAAGAAACAAACCTGTTACAAACTCTGTCTCCACATAATAATGTCTTTGCCTATAGGCACATTCAAGAACAACAGGAACCATGAAATTGTCATGTTGCGAGTTTGGTGAAAGCAGGCAGTTGAGAAGGACTACAATCCAGTCTCTGCTCATGTCAGACCCCAAGGAATCCACTACACTAGTAAATGATTTTACAAAAGATGTTGCAAATGCTTTGTCCAAGCTTTAGAAAACATGCAATACAGAAGAATTTATTGTGTCTCTTGCAAGCAAACAACAACGAAAATCTTTTACTGCTTAATATGTGATTAGTCTCCTGTGCCTTTTAGAAGCTGAGTTCAATTCACTACTCAATTTCTGCTAGAAATTCAGGTCACTAGCAAGATGCAAATCTGAGGAAAACCAGGCTTGGTTGAGCTCAATGTTCGCAGATCATATATTGTCTAAACTCTTTCAGCACCCCTGCAGACTGTTCTCTGCAGAGCGATTTAAAGAATGATAGAGCAACGTTTTTTTCAATACTTATTTGCAGACTCTTAATTCTTAAAACTTGTTATGAGAATTGGAAAATCAGGGGAGCTGAAGATAGGTGTCATAGAGAATTATAGAAGTGTTTTTCACTAGAAAAAAGTAGGGACATTCTCAGAACTCAACTCTCTCAACTGAGGAGAAATACAAGTACAGTCTTTTCCATGAGTAGGTCTCATGCAATAGCCGCTGGTCGGGAATGATGACACGTAAGCAAAAAGAGAGTAGAGGAATATGTTTTTCCAGGTCTCTGGTCTGCTGGGAAATACAGACACAGCACAAATGATGTCCAGGGAACATGCAATGCACAGAGAATATTTACAAGCCAAGTTGTGATTTTCATATGAATAATGGAAAGAGATAGGTGTAGATGTGCTGTAATGGACTGAGCAATGCAGAAGATTTTAAATGTGAGTCAAGGTGATGTTTAGATTTATTCAGTTTACAATAGCTTTTGAGTCTTGGACTTTTCTGGTGGGCTTTTAAAGACAGGCTCTAAAGCCATTCTCTTCGTATCACATTAGGCATTTATGTTCTTTCAAGAAACTGTGTTGAGAGTGAGTGTACCTAAGTCTGTAATGCTTGCAGGTCCTTGAGTGTGTTAGCTGTAGTTTATTACTGTTATTGCATCTTGTAGTTTATATACTAAATTTGCTGTTGCCTGACTCTAGGAAAAATGTGCTGATTTTTAATGATCTAGGAGAAGTCTTCACTTCAGTCTCAGTCTTTTTCACAGCTGTAGAATTCTGGCTACTGGGAAATCACAGACTACAAGTCTTGAAACTGCAGAAACAGCAGGTTCCTTTTTGCCATCCTCAAGTGCAAATCACTATAATCAGTCGTTGTTTTTCAAACTAAAAAAGCAGCTTTCAAAACCAATATATATTATTCTCATTCCTGCATTTGACACCCTTCAGCAAATATGCCATTGACTTTCACTCTGTTAACCTTTTTTATCTTTTATTAGTTTTCTCCTATATTATATTTATTTTCCTTTTTCTTTTTCCCAATCGAGTAAGCATCTTATGGGAAAATATGATTGCATTTTTTTTATAGGGAAAGGAGGAGGAATGGTTCTTTTCTGTGCAAGAAAAAATAAAATTAGTTACAACCATAGGAAGTACATTCTAATTAAAAGGTCTTCCAGCCAGAATGTGCCTGCTGTGACATTTGCTCTTTTACACTATTCCTCTCAGACTTCAAATCAAGATAGAAAAGGCATATGAATGTATTTTAAATTTGGAACTTTTTGTCCAGCAGCAGGGAAACCAGGGAAAGAAAAAGAAGTGCCTGTTAAAATAATTTCAATCCTTATCTTGTAATCTGACACCAAGAAGATTTGGTGGATTCTTAAAAATAAATGATTGATCTAAGAAAAAAACCTCTAGTTTGCATTTAAAAATTCAATGAAGAGGCAAATGGTCCCAGAATGCTTCAGAACACCATCCCAAATGGGAATGCTGTTTGAAATTTTGTGAAGAAACAGCTTCTACTGCTGCCAGTCATTGAATCTGTCTTAGTCATGGTTCCTTGAAGACTCTTAGGACACTTGTTTTTAAATACTGATAAAAAACATGTATTGTCAGAAATACTTAAAAACAAATATGAAGGTTGCTTAAAAAATTGATTACCCAATTTTGCTTTTCAGAAAAAGAAATGTACGCATGATAGACAATCTGCATTTTTAGACATTGCTGTATTCACTTCCTTATTTGTTTTGAACTGCTGGTTCTCCTTTGTACTTAGGAAAGATTATGTCAGTGTCCAATACTATTTCTTCCCTTTGTACAACAAAACTTTTTATAATGGTTCCTGTGCTGTGTAGATGGGATTAGTTATATTCAAGTGCACCTGACTGGGATGAAAAACCATGTCTCTGGATCTGCATATAGATCTTACTCCATGACTGTCAATCATTGCATGTTCTTTATACAACATCTGTTTTCCCCAAGAACTCATAGCACTTTACCCTAAGAAAGCACAAGGAACAGAGCTGTCAGGTGTTGTACTGACTGCCACAGAGTGAAATAGTAAGAACATAAACCTAGAAGTTTTGTAGTTTGACTGTCAGTTTCGTACTGTGAGTGATAGTTTAGACAATACCATTCCTTTCTTTCATGATAAGTCTTTTTATGGTTTAAAAGCTGTTTCTGCCACACATACCTGTCTGTGATCAAGGCCTGGTTTTCAGTAACGTTACAGATTGATTTTACATTACTTTGGGGATTGAGAAAGTTACATAAGGTGCTTGCTAATATAGAGGTATTTCCCATGGATTTTTAAATCAAAGCTTTATGCTTGTGATTAGAGTGATATATTTTGAGAGTAGGTGGAAAATAGCAATGTTTCATTTTGTAGGAATTAATGCATTATTTATTTTTTATCTGTTTGGTGAAAATTATCTGTGTGAATGTTACACTGAAGGGCATTATATCTATGAAAAAATACTAAAATATTGCACACTCTGTACCTGCTTGCCTGGTATTGGTTCTCAACAAGAGGAGATCATAGGTCTCTACTAGACCTGTGAGCTTGCTCACATAAAGAAACTACAAGTAGAGCAACCTGACTGCATTCTGTAAATGTGTCAACAGCAGGCAGTGTTACCTGTAGAGAGCCCCTCAGCTTTGGTTGAGCTTTGCAGTTTCTGTTGCTTTAAATTTGGCCAACACCTAAACCCACAGCTCCAAAACAGTATTGGGAGGCAGAACATGACAGTACTTTGTGTGAGACTTCAGAGGAGTTATCTGTCACTCTCTTTGTCTACTAGTGGGTGGCACAATGTAACAGATTGAGAGAGTAGAAATATTAGGAGCATTGGCTAGTGGGGCCTTAGGGTTGTGATCTGAATACTGTGGCTACTGCACAGCCAGAGTCTGAAAATCCTTTGGGACTGAGGAACAGTAAGGAAAGTAAAAGGCAGCCAAATTTAATGAAATGATATTTTTTCTTCCTCCTGGTTTATGAGAAACACCTCACTCACAACTGAAAAGCTGTGCTAAGATGTGGCTGACAGTCTTATTTTTGGTCCACTGCGAAGTCACAGACATTTTCTACGGGGAAGTACAATTATCACTGAAGGAAACTTTGAAGAGAAGCCACTGAAAAGAAACTCTATTACAAGAACTTGATTAAGAAGGGCAATGACTTGAGCAAGAGATAAAGGAAAAGAAAGCAGACAGAATTTGCAAAGAGATGAACCCACCACTTCTGCTTTTTGTGCTTTTTTAGTCCAATGTGCACATCTGTTCCAGTTCATCATAGGGAGCCATGCTTAGTTGTCTACTTGAGGGACTAGGCAGACAGATTATTTGCAAGTCAGCAGCCTGAGATAGTGATTGTAACATCTTGGTCACTCTGGTGTGCTGGCAATGGAAGCAGGAAAAAATGTTTACTGACAAACTAAAAATGGTGCAGTGGGAAGAGTGGGGACAGCTGAAGCAGGCTGAGGTTAAAGCTGAGATTATACTTTCCCCTGTAAACATTAGAGGCTTTTTTTCCCTTCCTGAAATGGAGAACTTTTGCAAAGCTCAGGAGGAAGCAGGCACCAGCAGACACCTTTTTAACCTGGTTGTTTAGGCATCTATCAAAAGGCAGATCTTATTATTGAGAGTGGGAGCTTCAGTTTGAATCTCTCCTGTTGCAGAAGACCCTGAATACCATAATCCTAGATGCTTTCATAGTAACTGTAGAAAACACATCCCCATCCACCCAGGAAATCGTATTTCAGTGCTTATGCACCTTGGGGACCACAGCATCATCTTTGTTGTTTAAGTGCAGCAAGTCTGGCAACAGTGGCTGATGAGCCCACTGGCTGCCAGGGATGAACTCTTGACACAGGAAACAGGCTTGAGGTAGGGCATGTGGCATGAAACTGTCAGAAGCAGCGTTGCAGACCCCCTGCTTTAGGATATGCAGGCTCATCACATAGACACACATTCTGTCATGTAGAAATACAGAGACCATTCAATTTTCTGCAATCAGAAAAGAGAAATTTTTTTAGGAAAACCCCATTTATAGCCACAAGCTATCTTGTGCATATATTAACACTTCTGAAGCATTTCTTTTAAGATAGACCCTTGCTGGGGCCCTGTGGCCAGGAGTCATATTTTCTCACTTGAGAGGTACTGCCCTGGTGAAACTTAGTGTAAAAAATGCATCCCTGCAGCTTCAGGGGTGAGAATGCCTAGAAGTAGTTGTGAAGGCCAGTAGAGCCTGATAACCTCCAACAACTTTGCAGCAAAGTAGTTCTGCTGTAAGAGGGCCAGTTCTTCCACACAATCCTCACACCTCAAACTTGGTTTTCCTTCCCCCTCTGTCAGTTCCTCCAGAACTGTCAGGCACAGTTTTATAGTTTGGTCTGGCAGAGGCAGTTCTCTGACAAAGGTGCACACATATTCCAAGCTGTTTTGAAGCCATATTGAGCTGAACTCCGATTCTCCCGTACAATGACATTGCTTTTATCCCAGCACCACCAAATATTCCATAAAAACTTAAAAATCCTTGTCTTTGAGATTTCTATTCTACATTACTTTTCTATATATTAATGACAAATCTGTTATAATTTGATTCAGAAAACATCACCAGGTGAGCATATCCAGCAAATCCACAGAACAGGCTGCTTAATCCCATTTCAGCTAAAGCCATCAGGAGACAAGTAGGCTTGATCTGCTTCGAACTGCTGCCAGTCTTCCTACGTCATCAAAGCTGAGAGCACATTTCATCAGCTCATCCAGCATCACATAGAAGCTGTTCATTCTTTTCCATTAGTCTGAAAACGAAAAGCAGAATGGGTTTGATTTTTTTTGGCCTTTTTGTTTCATTTCTTTAGAACTCAGCCCACGTTCAGTTGTATCTGGCAACAGAACTGGTCATTTCTGGAAATCCCCCTCATGTGATTCCCTTTGCTGACTGGGGCCTTTGTTTTCCTGATCTGTGACTGGATGTCACACATCCTGTTCATCATCAGAAAGGTATGAATTCAGTGAGGCAGACAGTAAAAATGGACCTGGTGCCCTGTGCTGTGTCACAGCCAGGCGCAGCTCTGCTCGCAGCGATGTGCTTGGCCTCCTGAGGGTTTGGATCCTGCGCTGTGAGAGACTGAGCTCTGCTGCACAAATAGTCCTTTCTCTTAGGCAAAGCACTCCCAAGGGCCAGGATGTCCTTGAAGTAAAATGATGCCAGGCAAGGAAGGAAGAGGAAAGCAAGGAGACGTGGCTTAGGGCACCTTGGCTGGCACCTCTCAGTCTTTAACAATCCGGCAATTAAACTAGATACCTTTAAAGGTCCATTCCAACCCAAACCATTCCATGATTCTATGACAACTGAAAATTTATCAGAAATCAGAATTAAAAAATGAGATGGATATTTTGACAGGGTTTGGGTCAACAAACCCTGGCAATCCAGATACGGTCACATTATCTCTTAGAGCATGTTGGATGAGGATCAGTGGTCTGTGTGAGGGACTCTGCTGACAAGACACATAGCTAAATTAAAAATTAAATATAAATCAAGAAGTTTTTCCTTGTTGCTGTGTGATCTGTGTGGTATTTGTGGTTATTACTCCCCAAATTAGCTAAATGAAATTGGTTTACAATAAATTCCTTAATTGTTGCTAACTGTTTTGTAAAGAGTATACAAGGCATAATTCAGAAACAAACAGGAGCAACACATATGAGAGTTACCCTTTCCAGAGGATATCACGGTAGAAAAAATTCAGGAAATGACAGAAGAGAGGCAAAACACCCTAGAGCTTTTCAAGTGTTTTGTAAGAAATCATGATGTTGAGCAAGAAGCCAAGGTACTGTCTGCAGAAAAATTGTTACAGTCCAAAGGTTTTGTCAACATCAGTGTTCCTAATTTGTTGAAGTAGTAAAAATATGATGGACTCAGGGATTCTTATATATTTGTTAGTTGTATTTTGCATTGGTTTGGAAAAAGATGATGAAAAGAAAAACAAGACTGTATACTTTGGAAACATGGTGTATTTTAAAATGTCTTCTTACTTCTGAGTAGCAGTTCATTGAGTGCTTTAGAAATATTAATTAATATTATTAATTCTATAATAATAAAATAATTAATATTATAATTTTGCAATGCCATGGAAATATTGAGGAAATTCTAGCTCTTAACACTGTGTTATGTTTAGTTCATGACCATGGTCAGTATTCATTTATGCCAGATCATAATGACAGAAAATAAGGACTATGCTGCATTGATAGATTTTCTTTGTCCTGAAGGTATTCAGGTGAATAGTATGAGCAGACCAGGCTCCAGCCTTTGAGTCTGGAAGAAATTAAAATGTTAAGAGTACAGAAAAGGGTTTAGATTTCTTAAATCCTATTTCAAATCAACAGAAATAACTTCCTCCTTTTGACTCTGGTAGATGAAGTTATATCAGATCCTTGTTAATAGCTGCTCCCAATTAATTGCCTTTCTGCTGAGGCCTGCACAGTTCTCAAACAGTACAGACAGAAGTTAATATAAGTAGTTCTGACCCACTATATTACCACAGGTGCTGGGTGTCATGAAGGAGGGAAGGATCATGGGTCAGAAACCACTACGTGGGAGGTACCAGCCAGCCCATTTCTGCAACTATTTATTTTATTCCTACTGCTGCAAGGGAATCACTAGAGGTCCAATGAGACAGAGGTTCATTACATGTGCAGCTCACATTTTCAGCTCAGAAGAAGAAATACCATGGAAAATTGGGATCATTTCTGCTTTCTTGAACTCTTTACCAGTCCCAGTTAAATCAGACAAATTAAATTCTTGGCTGTCTCCCCTCCCCATCTTAATTTCTGAAAGAAAGCAGTCTGTCTAAGAGAGGAAGTTAGTAATACTTTACAGTCAAGTGCTGTGGTAGACATTGTGCCTTACAGCCACAGACAGGAAACTTTTACAGCCCCTAGATGCTCAAGATAAAAGAAAAAAAAAGGCGAAGATAGGCAGTGTGGTAAGTGTACTACATCGGAACCACATTCACGAGCGTGTAGCTCGGTACAGAGCCCAGCATAGCCAGAAGAAAATTTCTTATCAGATTCTTGTGGCATATACTAAATTCTAAGTTTTGTTACCATTGCAATTTTGTACCAGCATCTTTATGCATGAGAAAAAAATGCTTTAAATTTGAAAGCTGCAACACCTTGTCCTGCTAAAAACCAATACGCAAGAATTGCTGTGTTATTTGCCAGGTAAGCTTTGTATAGAAAATTTAAGCTGTGTGCAGGAATTACTGGAAGACTTTAGAGGTAATAACAGACAAATTAAATTCCCATTCAAACAGTTCTGGAAGAGCCTTAAGTCTGCTGAAATAAAAAGACCTAGTATGCACTGGAATTAGATTTTGAATATTTGGAGTTAATAGGATATTTCTGAAAGCAGGAAGACCCAACTAAAATCTTAAAACGCTATTAGCAATTTTCTTCACCGAATCACAGAATGAGTCATATCGGAAGGGACCTCCAGTGGAATCATCTGGTCCAACCTCCCTGCTCAAGCAGGGTTACCTTAAAGGACATGGCACAGGACTGCATCCAGACTGTTCTTGATTATGTTTAGTGAGGGCGAGTCTACAACCTGCCTGGGCAGCCTGTTTCAGTCTGTGGTCACCCAGAAGGTGAAGAAGTCTCTTTCTGCTAATAAGATTTTCCTTAATGTTAAGAAACTTGTACCATGGATGTTGCTAGCAGAAGGAAGGGTGCTTTTGTTTCTCATCTGGAATAACTAAGTTATTGTCACTTGTCAGTCCCAGTGATGTGATCCTTGATTGGACTGCAGCTGCCATTCCAAATTTCTAGAAGTCATTAAACCCCAAAGCTGAGACATGTAGTGCTTTATCTCTAGAAAATGCTTTCAGAAGTAGCAGTCTAGTTATAAAATCAATCAGTGACCACAAGTCTCCAGGATTTAGTCTCCAGTCTGCTGTGCTATGAAAACAGGAAAAAGCGTTCAGAGTTTTCCTAATCCTCCAGCTCTGGTTTGGTACATAGGTAATGTGCAATCATATTATGGTTGCTTTTTTCAAGGCTCTTTTACATTATTTTTTTCTCATGTCTTTAAATTTAATTTAACACCCACACACAATGTTGTCCTATTAAATGAGTACTTTTGAGCATTGTTAAAGATGGTGTGCAGCAGAATGTGGTGTTCCTGGATGACATCTTTAACACATAGACAAATGAACTCAGCCTAAAACAAACCATCTTTGCTACTACAGGTGCTGTTATACAGTGGCATCAGTCTCCAGCATAACACTGGTTGTACTAATCTACCAAAATAAAATTACTGCTTTTATGTCACCCACCACTTACAAGCCTTCATCCATGCTAAAATGTTTTCTGTTTTAACATGAGTTTTTACAGCACTGAAAGGAAATATTTAAGGGATAGTACACACTTTACATGTGGTTAGATAATTAGGTAGCTGAGTACACACTACACACATTTTAAATCATTTAAGGTGTGGTCACCTCTTTATGTAGAGTTGATCCATGGGTACCATAACAATGGGATCACATGTGTACCATTTTCACATTTTAATTTGGTTTGCAAAGCACTCACTACATATCTGCCTAATCAGTAATGTAATGCCTTCATGTTCTCTAGTTGTATAATGTGCCAAATCCATGGCTGACGAAAAATTGTCTTAAGCTGATTTTAAAAAATGAGAGAAGATAACAGTAAATTAATTTTTAATTCAAAGTGAGGAAGAAAACCTTACTGAAACCCAGATGAACTGGCAAATCACTGGGTAAAACATGGTCTTCCATGGGGTTTGGAGAAACTAGACAGTTTTTATACAGATCATGATCAAACCATATCAAAATCTAACCTGCTCCCTGTCACTCTCATTAAACTAGAGGAGAGAGCTTGTTATACCAAAAGTGCTGAAAATGCCTAGGGAAAAGGTGACAATGAAGCAGAACTTACAAGAAAAAGAAGACCAAAGGTCATAGAAGAACCTCTACTAAGCAATAAGCTGCAGAAATGTATCAACAGTGTGAATCCCAAATTTAATTGCAGGATAGCCACCCATTAAAAAATTAAATGTAAAAAAGTGTCAACAGTGATCTGTGAATAAAATAATGCTGCAGTACTAAGTGTAATTCCCCTTGGAAACTCAAAGAATTTTCAGTTTCCTGCTGAAGTCCAGATCAAATCTCTGGGGTCACTTCCAAGAACAACTGAGGGAACTAGTAGTTCTTATTACAGTAATAGTAGTTTCCACTTATGTCTTGAAAACTAGACAGAACCTTTTACTCTTAAAAAGTATTTCTGCAGAAGTCATTGCTAGGGTTATCCTATAGCAAAGGGGCACTTTGCTTTAAAATTAGTCAAAACCACATTCCAAACCCAGCAAACTCCTGAACAGCTCTGGCTCACACATTGTAGCTTGAGCTCAGGCTCAAGCTGGCCCAGCAGTGCTTACAAATTCATGAACCATACAGTGCACTGGTCATGTAGAAGACAGAAGTCCCTGCTCCAAAAGTAGCCTGCCTTTGCGAGCAGGTTCCCAAAAAACATCCAGCATAGAACAGTCTGAGGATCAGCAGTTTGCCCCTAGGAGAAACATTCCTGCAATTCATCGCATCATATTTTGGACAGCCTTTCCTGCCTTCTCTAAATTGGCAGTCAAGTGATTCAACCACATATCTTGTGAGGACAAAGAGAGAAATATGTTGAAAAGAAGAGAAAGTCACTTATGTTCAGATCAGCTTGCAGGTTCTAACCAGAAGGTAACTCCTTGTACTATGCTGTTAAAAGTCCCATAAAAATTTTCACCTTAAACCAGAGCATTAGAGGCTAAACTTGTGTGTTACCAAAATCTGTTCCAACCCTCCCTCTATTAGATTAAGAAATAAAAATCTACATCCACTCTTGTAAGAAATGCAATTAATATGGAGATTAATATGGACCTTAAGATGTCCACTGAGTAATCAGGGTAAAATAAAGTACTCCACCACTGCAGAAATAATGGATGTTTAAAGAACAAATAAGCAGAGTCATCTGCAATGCTCTTTGTGATGGCTTTTCAGTGTTGTTTATATTAAAAGGCTAACAAATTATCCCCTAATACCTGCCAGCAGACCAAGCATTAGGATAAAATATATGAAGTATCTGATTTGCCTCATGGAGCACCAATAAAGGCTATGAGCTTTCAGCTCTGTAGCTGAAAACATCTTGGTTTCCCCTTTCATTGAACTGGCTAACAGGGAGGGTCAGCAAATGTGCTATTTAACCTTCCTTTCTTAGTATTATGTTGTGTAGTGTTGGCTGTCTCAGCTGGTTCCCAGCTGATTTTTCCAGATTTCAGAAACGGGGAAGGACACCAAAGTTTGGAGGCTCTTTCCTGCCCCCACTCCCTGTCCCCCATCTATTCTTCTTTGTAAGCATCTGGCAAAGCATAGGAATGACAAGGTCTTTGAAAAATAAATATTCACCCCAGCCTGAAGATAAGGCTTACATGTCCTCTGTATGATCCTCTAAAGAGACTTGCAAAGAAACAAAACAAAGTAAAACAAAAGAGGGGAAGAGGGGAAGAGACCTTGCAAGTTCTGTAAGACCAACCAACCTCCTGCTCCAAGCAGGATCAGACATGAGATCAGATGTGGTTGCTCAGGACTTTATCCTGTTAAGGTTTGAAAATCTCCCTTGGTTCCACCTCCCTGTGCTGTCCATGTTGGGAAACAGCTTTTGCTTTTCTCCAGCCTTTGGCCTGGCTCAGCTAGCTGTCTGCTGGAGCAAAGAACTTCCCCTGGCCCCAGTGGCATCACTGTCTAGCTCTACCTGGGCTCCCCTGTGCTCGGGTGCAAGTTGGCCCCTTTCTCACCCTGATCCAGGCTCCACATGGCATCCCTGCCCTTGTGCTTATTGGCTGATCTGTTTCCATTTGGGGTCATCTGCAGATAACCAGTATTTGCAATGAGTGATTTTGATTTTTTTTTTAAAAAGTATATATGAAATACAATCAAGCCTAAAAAAATTTCTTCAGAAACATGAAAAGAAAGAAAAAATAAACAAGAAATAAGGAAAACAAACAAACAAACAGTTGAAAAGAAGGCAAAAGCAAATCATTTTTGTAAATGTGTCTATTGTGACCAATTGCCTATTGACAGCTGTGGTGGTAGACATCTGACCTCTTGTGTGTTTTGAACAGAATCTAGGTGAGTAATCTTGTCAAAAAAACCCAGGAGACCAAACCTTTACCATGTAAATTCATGCATATAAACTAAAGACAGTTGGATCGTGTTGAATTTGTATATACTGCAGAAATGGCCACAAGAACTTTGTGAAATTCTGAAAATTTCCTGACTTCTCCTAAACAAGGAAATCTGCTGCAAGATGATGTTTCTAGTTTAAAAACAACATTCTTAGCAAGCTTTTCTCCCAGTCTGAGAGATCTCATGAGAGGATTTATAGCAGCTATTTAGAATTTCAGGTGGGCAAAAGATTAAACACGTAGACAGGTGTGGGCAGAAAGGGATCACTAGAAATCTCACAGCCAACTTCCTGCACAAGGCTGACCTTCAAGGTTATCTTCAGCACCAGGTCGGGTTGATCAGGGTTTTATTCAGGCTAGTTTTGAAAGCTCAAATGGAGAGAAATTCCACTGACCCTTTTGGCATTGTGCTCCACTGCTTTGCCACCCTTGAGGCAAATTATTTTGCCTTTATGTCTAGCCAGAATTAGCTTTAATGCAACTTTTTGGAGTTGTTTTAGGTGCACACTGCTGAAAAGTGTATGATTCTGTCTCCATGATAATTTTCCTTTAGGCTTAGCAGAGAGGGTGGTAATCACTGCCTCTGGCCCTCTGGCTCCATTTCTGCCTTTACAGCTCTCATGCAATCATAAAACTTGAAAAAATTCGAAGGGAAAAGCTCAAAGTCCAGATAGCAACTCGCAACCTTGGCTAGAAGTACCTGTCTACACTCCTGCTTAGTACTGTCCCTTCAGAGAAATGGAGTGCCCACATGTTGAAGCAACACTTTCAAGGGCAGATCACACCTCCTTGATGCCCTGCATCAGCACACCACTGTGCATGAGAGCAGGCAGCCCTCTGAGCTGGAGAGCTGTGTGCCTGAGCACAGCAGGGTACATCGCTGCTGGCACTCTACCTGTGCTGCAAGACCGAGCAGTCTCCTGCCTACAGTAACCATTCTTGCCCAGAAAATGGGAGAAGATTCACAGATAACAGGAGGGAAAATGCTCAAATCCTAGGCTGTCTCATCTATGCTCATGTGCTGGCAGATCCTTTGCAACAGCAAGAGCGGAAAGACAAATGTTGCTTGCAAGACATTTACTTGGCCAGGAGCTGCAGAGGATCTAATTCTTCACAGCCTACCCTGCCTTCCCTGCCCAGTACCCAACACCTGCAGAGATCCAAGCCAGGATCCAACACTGCAGAGTTGTGCATATCTTCTTAAATCACTGTGTCCCGGCTAGAGCAGGTCTGGGAACTGACTGTGTCACCTTGAAATTACCAAAAGTTGGGGTTTAATTGTACAGTCACCCTTGGACAAAACTCCTTTAGACTTCAGAAGAGGTTTGTTACTGGGGAAGGAAGGCAACATGTGGCATTTGTTAGTGCAGTATGTCTATGTCAGCCAAATGATGCTCAGCAACTCCAATTTTTGAGTAGCAAGAAGCACAGAAATACACATATTCTCTTGCATTTCACGTGGATTTTGAGTTTTAAGTCTCAAACAGAGGCAAAATCTAGGGATCTCTGTCTTCATGATCCTTCATAGTTGTGCCAGTCAGTAGCTGTCTGCTATTATTCAGCAGCAACTGAATGTCCAAGGTCTCGGATGTTTTGCTACTGCAACCTGCCTGCCCTCACATGCCATGACCCTCCTGGGAAGGTCCCCATCTGTCACTGTTACCTCTGGGCATGGAATCAAGTAGCTTTTTCATAGCTTTAACCTTCCAGGTGTAAAAATCCGCTTTGTCTCCCTGATGTCTGTGTAAGGCAAGTACCCATCTGCTATTCAGAAATGACTGCTCAGACACATACTGTTGGTGATCCACCTGTTGATGGTCCTTTTCTATAACTAGCTGCTGGAGTATCACAGAGGGTTTGATTTCTGGATCACTGAGCAATGAGGGTGAACGAGGCAGCTCTCATGGAGAAACCTCACACCGTGGGCATGCAATAGCCATATTGCCACCAAGGAAATTGAAGAGATTTCCAAATCACAGTTAACTTTGAACACAAGCTTGACTTCCTTCTTTCTGCTTCCTCAACAAGGAGAAAAGGAGGGCACCAGAATGCATGACTTTTACAACCACTGGCAGCAATCTGCTAATGAGTCAGAATCCTGCCCGCATTTGTACTGCCAGACTGGCATTTTTACATTTTCCCTGGTATAAATATTGCCTTTGAAATCCTGCAGACTCCTTCCAATCTTTTGCTAGAGGATCTTTGTTAACAAATTCTCTATGGATTTGTAAACATTTCTGCACCTCATTATTTGCTCCTTCTGGATAGAAACCTGCTTGGAGTTTCATTAACAAAGATTATCATTGTGAAGCATGACTAATTCCTCCCCAAGCACTTCCATATCTCATGATCATTTCTAGGTTTAAAAATAAATGCCAGCTGTCTCTCTTTGCTGGAGCTTGTGTAAAGTACAATGGCAGCCTGATAAGATTATTGCAGGGCTGATCACATGGTTTGTGTCAGAGGTTCCAAAAGGGGCTTTATTTTGCTCTACAGATTAGAGAAGAGTTTCTTGAAGCCTTACAGGAAGCAGAAGACAACAAACTTGCCCTTATGCTGCCATACTGTCATGCTGTTGTTATATCACATTGTTGCATTACATTGTAAATTTATAAAAATGGAAGGACCAAAAAGTAAACAATTATCAACTTCCCTTAAAACAGCACAGACAAAACTGTAACTTGTTGGAGTATGCATTAGTTGTCCTTAAATTTTGGTTTGCAGTCACCGTTATCCAAATCAATCTAGAAAAGGAAAAAAAAGGACATTTTTGCCTCCCCACCTGCAAAGCCACACTCTTGGGATCTATTTTCTGCTGTTGTTTTTTGAAAGTGCAACCTACATAGCTGTGTGCAAAAGATTAAGCCAAGCAGATTATACAGTGCCAGTTTAGCTCAGGTTCTCCACTGCCAGTAATTTAAGAACAAATAAGTTTGGGTAGAAGAGGTGCCCCACACTGTCTGAAATAGCCCAGTTAATAGTAACTGAGTTGTCTTTTCTTAAAGTTGCTGTGACTATGATGACTAATACCAACAGGGAAGGTAGTGTCCATTTTAAGATGTCCTCCAGCACACACTCCCAGTAAGTCTGAACAAAAGCCTCTACTGCTTAGGGAGATCTTCATACTCAGCTGACAGCTTTGAGAACAAGCATGATGTTTGCGTGCATTCCCTACTGGCACCCATGGGAAGGGACATCACTTCTGAAGCAGGTGGTAGTTTGGCAGTATGAAATCAAGCCTGGCATTCCTTGTAGTAAATTGTTAGCAAGTTTGGGGAAGAAGGAGCCTGAACTCTAAAAGAACTTGAACTCTAAAAGAAGAAATAATGAAAACATCAAACTTGTGGTTTTGTTTTCATGATGCAAATAACCTCTAAATATGTTTGGTTATGCTGAAAGAATATGAGGCCACTGGGCATGGCTATAATTCTTTGTCCTCTAGAGTCTGTGATAAAAAATAGATATAATAGAACACCCATGCTGATCCAAGGCTGACTGATTATCTACATCTTCTCACTGCAACCAGGGTAAAAGTGGAAGTCAGGGAATGATGCACCTAAAGATATTTTTCTTATGCAAGTGACAGTTTTAATGTTTTTCAAATATTTAAGTGACTTCAGAGCACCAACAAAAACTGTGTATTTACTGGGATTTGCTATTGTTGGATTTTTTGGGTTTTTTTTTGTTTTTTTCAGACTATGTTGATACTATGCACAGGAGCATCAGAAATGATTTCCTGCCCTGACTGCAGAAAAATGGCAATATGAATTGGCATGATTGAAACAGATTCAAGGTTTCTGTAAAGTGGTAACACTGGAAAAAGTATTTTCTATTTCTTTGGAGAATGGATTCATAGTTCCTCTTTGTCATTAGTTGCCACCTCCTTCTGTTTTCTGCTGATGTGGAGATGACCATGTGGGTTCATTGGCTGCCTTGGTGTACACAAGGCTCACTGCATCTAGGCTGAGCTTGAACAAGTCTCCCCAAAATCTGCAATATTAAATCTGAACATTCTGGTGTTTGCAGAAGCAATTTTCCCCACTTGCAAACATGAATAAAACAAGAAAACTTGTTTCCTCCCATTATTTCAACAGAAACTTTAAAAAGAAATCTGTATCTTTTTCCTAAAGTCAGTTTTCCTCTGGAATGGCCACTGTGAGATTGTCAGGCCATAAGACCCATGCTGGGTATCAAGACATCATGGTGCTGGATGGATACAGCAGAGCAACCTATTTCTCTGACTTGCTCCTTTCTTACCAACCCCACCTGCCACATAGCCCCCCACAGCTCCCATCCATCCTTTGCACTCTCCACTCTCCCAGTATCCGCACAAGCAAGCCTTGCCAGCCCCCAAAGAGGTTCTCTTATCAAATAACAGAAACACAGCCTCTCAAGTTTCAAGAGGCTCTCAGACTGCTTCTGTTCTCTCTTAAATAGCTCTTCACAAAGTTTTCCGACCCTTTTTTCCCCATTTTCATCTGATTGTTTTGTTTGTTCACTTTCTCTGGGGTGAGCCTTTCTGCTGCAGTGCTGAAGGCTGTTCCTGGAAGTGAAGCCGATCAAGATCTTCAAGTGGCAAGCTGCACCTCGTACAGCTGCAAATTTTTCTCTCCTCAAAAAAAAAAAAAAAAGGAAAAAGAAAAAGAAAAGGAAAAAAAAGGGGAATTCTTTTCAGTTTATCTATTTTCTCTCTGTCAGATCCACCTTTTTTCCCCTGTATATATTTTTCCTCTGAGATGTTTTCTTTTCTGTGAGACCATTTGAAGGAGTTGCTTTCATTTTAAACCTTTTGGACCTTGGTGTGCTCAGAGACAGGAAAGCATCTCAGGGAAGGCTGAGAGAAAGTACCAATCCCTCTGGTCTAAGTGTGCTCAAAGGCTTTGTTTCTCTGGCAAACACTTGAGGCTTGGCCCTCCTGACTTGGTACAGTGGGGCAGACTCTTTTTAAGATGCTCGTGAAGGACTTGAGCATCTTTTGAAACAGCAATTTGGAGACAGAACAAGCGGACATTGTTAGCTTGCACTTTGAAAACATTGGCAATTATGCAGGCGAAGAGTCAGGCTCTGTGCCTTTGCAGATGCCCTAGGAACCATATTACGTACATAAATGCATATAAGAACAAAAGTTAAAGATATGATAATGGGAAATCAGAATGAACCATGAAAAATAGCTCTTCTTGAAGCTAAGGTGGGCACTGCCTTTGGTTCAGATATAAGTAGGATCACTGAATCTTAAAAGCAGGCAGGGGAGCACCAAAACTACATCTGCCATAAATTTCATTTTCCCTGCCATGCTAGGATCAAAAACTTGTTTGACTCTGTGACAAAACCAAAGCAGTTACATCCTGAATATTTTCCAGTTTTACCACCTAACCATGTCTTACTTCTTAAATGTCAAAGTTTTTACTAACTTCCACATTGTTCTTGCTAAGTAGGCAAAAATGTTCTGTCTTCATCTTTTCCTCTGCTCTGTTTCCTTTCTTTTTCCTTTTATGTTTCTTTTCTTTTTTTTTTTGGCAGCTTGTAATAGAATAAACAGATTTCTGCTTGCTGTGCTATGCAATTTACACTTCTGTTACCCAAGTGCTAGTCACTATCACATTCCCCTCAGTCTTTTTCACAGTTGTCCATTTTGTTTTTCCTCCTCCTTTGCACAAAAAAATTATTCTGGAGGAGCAAAAGTCTATAAGTGATTCAACTTCCTCAGCTTAATCAGTCTCAGAGACTTGTTCTTCCTTGCTCAGAGTACCAGATCTTACTGTCCCACTGACTTACAGAAGTGACACTGATACTGAGATTCTACTATGCAACGTTGTACTGGTAAGAAATCTCTGAGCAGGAGGATGATATGGGCGGGGAAGGTTCAAAGTCCCATGGATGTTTCTGAAATTAAGTAGTATTTGCTTTATGACAATGCAACTCATTCCTGCTTTCTGTCCCCAGCTGTGGTCCTGAACCACCACACAAAAGATGATGAAGTGCAAAGCATTTAAATTTGTCCCATGGCAAAATTCTTCCCCCATTTCACAGAGATTTGTGCTTGTAAATATCATTAAAACCCCTTATGCAGAAGAGAGGGTTTTTTTTTTTTTGAGGTGGGATGTGTTTGCTTTTTTTACGGAAAAAAGCTCAGGAAGGATTTCCTGGGGAATTGCTAGCTATTCACACTGGTCCTTTCTCACCTGCTTCACAGTCCTTTCTGCCTGTTCCCACCAGGGCTGGGAGCACTGCAGGACAGTCACAGGCTGCTCGGATGCTCCAGTTCCTGTGGCACATACAAATACCTCGGCACTCTGGTAATTGCAGTTCAACTGAACTGTTGGCAACCACGAAAGCTGAGATTTTGAAAGCCATTATGCACAACCTGCCTTTCTCTTGCAGGCCTGTCTCTGGACCTGTTGGAAGGCTGTTTACTCCTTTTCACCCAGGGAGTTAGCCACTTCCCAGGGCTAAACTGTTGGAGTCCTAGTGTATGTGTAGTGTCTGTACATAGACACTGGATCAGCTATATTACATCATGGAAAGATTAGAAGCTTGGCTGTCCCTAATGCCTGGTTTCTGTTGCAGGATGCCCCTCAACTGACCCTAAGCTGAATACACGGGCTTTGGGGAGACAGCTCCCTTCCACACTTCCAGCCCTCAGGTCCTACTACCTTCACTGCTACCTCTGTGCCCAGAGCCCAAGTGCCTGGCTAACACTGCAGAAAACTACCACCTCTATCTTAGCACCCTTCAGGAGTACTTAGCAAGCAGAAATCAAACAGCTGCCCTGAAATGACCAGCTCTGGGGCAGGAACATCTTTCTGGAAAAATACAGAAACTCTTTTGTTTGAACTGGGGAAAACTCCCAAACTGTTATTTGTTTAGACAACTGGCTTCTCACTTTTAGTCTGGTCATCTTAACTACTCCCTTGCTTTTTGAACAAAGCAGCTTTTAGTCATAGGAAATATATGCTCTTTCATTCTCTGTTTATTTTGGGATCTGCCCAATCCCACAGAAAACATGTATTAAAGATTGAGTGATTTCAGGGAAGATGGGATGGTCTGGGATTTCTCTTCTCCCATCCTGGACATTTGGAAACCTAAGAGCCATAGAACAACAATGATATATAGTTTGGGAACAAATTTTTTGCAGGTCAGTCACAAGAGTGATGCATAAACAGTGAGTCACCTGCACGTGCTCCTCTCTGGGAAAAGCAAGGGCAAAGAAAGGCAGATTGAAGAAAAGCCCCTGAAAATATGCTCACTGTGATTGTAACAAACCAGAGTGCCAACATGTCCTGCCTGTGTCCCCTGAGATCTTTCACATTTCATCCTTTAATATGAGTCTCAGTGTCACCTTGTGCCAAAGACAGACGCCAAACAATGGCCACTGACTTCTGCTGTAGCTACCCTTGAAACCAGAATCTTTGCCACTGAAACAGCATGCTTGTTCTTTGGACAGCCCTGCTATAACTTAATTAGCAGCCAGGGACAATTCATAATTAGGTTGTAATTTTGCCCTTCTTCCTGTACTAGATTTCTAAAAGGTCCAAGTAAGAGAGCCCAGGTGGCAGCAGGACAGATGTCTCCCTGGCTTCACAATAGTTAGCAAGTTGAATCAGTGAAGCCTCTTAATCTGCCTAATGGCTGAGCTACTCTTCAAATGCTGTGATGACTAATGCAGGCTAAACGCATTGTTGAGTGGGGAATGCTTGAACAAGAAGGATGCGATTTTATAGAGAAAAAGATGAGAACTGACACTGCTTGGGACCACAGACCCTTGGACAAATGCAGTCAACACTGTTAAGATGCATTCAAGATGAAGAATTGTCAATAGGTCTCTGCCATTGAGTTCATCCACAATGAGATAGTAATAAGAAAACTCTTTTTTTTTTTATTTGCCTTCTCCACATGGGAAGCTAACAGATTTTTTTTTTGCTTTTCATGTTTTTATTTGCAGGTTTACTCACAGATGTGAATCTCTTGCTGTGCCTGGAGCCGTTACCAAAAAACACTCCCCACCCCAGCCCCCATTTACATTTTAAGAAAATTCTGTTTTGCTTAACCCCTGACTGAAATTAAACAATATATATGATAATGATATTTCCATCTGGACTGGACTATTTCCTAGTCTGTTAATACTTGGGAGCTACCTAACCTGAAGCCCCAGACTACAAGTCTTCAGCAGAAAAAGAAACCTGAAAATTACTGCCTTGAGATCACAGAGTCACAGAATACACTGAGTTGGAGGAGACCCACAGAATCCTTGAGTCCGGCTCTTGGCCCTGCATAGGATCATCCCCAAGAGTCACACAATATGCCTGAGGGTATACTTCAAAATGCTTCTTGAACTCTGTCAGGCTTGATATTGTGACTCTTTCTCTGGGGAGCTTGTTCCAGTGCCCAACCACTCTCTGCGTGAAGAGCTTCTTTCTAATATCCAGTCTAAACCTTCTCTGACACAGCTTCAAGCCATTTTCTTTGGTCCTTTGGTCACCATGGTGAAGAGATCAGTGCCTGCCTCTCCTCTTCCCCTCACAAGGAAGTAGTAATTGCAGTGAGGTCTCCCCTCAGTCTCCTCCTCTCCAAGCTGAACAGACCAGGTGACCTCAGCGGCTCCTCATATGGATTCCCTTCAAGGCCCTTCACCATCTCTTGCCCTCCTTTGGACTCTTTCTAGATCATCATGGTGTTCTGGCTTCCAGAGAGGAAATGATAGAATTAGTCCTGACTTTACTTACTGTTGATACAGCCTAAAAAGATCTAAATTTTTCTGGCTTCATTATGGTTCTCAATCACTTCCATGAACCTCCACACAACTATTTGGAAGTTTCTTTTTGTTAAATCCTTGTTCCAGCTGAGAAGCTCTTTCTAACCTGTATCAAGAATGGAAAACCTGCATGACACTGAAGAAGTTAACTCCTCAAATGGTCAAAGTATTTCTTTAATGCATTTTAGAAAATGGTCTCTCTCTGAAAAAAAAATGGTCCAAGACACAATCAAATGGGAATGAATTGAAAAGATTCTCAAGAACAACAGGATACTCAGAAAAGAAAACTTACTGTACAAGCTCATATGCGTTAAACGTTGTGCCAGTGTGGACACATTAAGTCAGTGGGTTTGTGTGAAAGAAATGTGCAAAGGCACATACACATTCAGGTTCTACCATGCATTTTCTTTTGCAACAAAATACTGTGTATTGTAGTGCACTAGCCAAGGAACTGCTTGGGGTTTAATGTCTGTGTACAACAGCATTTCAAGAGCCTGCTAATGGCAGCCATTTCTGGGGGAAGATTAATTTACAAAAATTATGAAAATAACTGTATTCTACACTTTTTCCAGAGAAGAAGTATCTACCTTCCCTGTTTTTTTCATTTATTTCCTTTTCCTCAACCTAAATAAAAAAAAGATCTGGTTTGTGGAGGGTCTCACTTACTGCCTTGCTATGATTTCTGGGCATGAGACATTGCATAACTATTCTGTGGCTTTGGTCTCCTTCCATCTGTTTCTGTGTTTCTGATTGCTGTCCTCTGATTTTGGCTCATGTATGCCTGAGACCACGTTGTCTTGGCACAGCAGAGCCCTGTGGTGAGGGTAATGGGGGCCCTAGAGTCAGCTGTTAACATGACCCCTGCTCTGGTTAGATCAGGTCAAATCTGGAGCCTGCAAATGAAAACATAAAACTGCTGAACACCGAGACAGCTGCCATAATCCTTTCTTCAAATACAAAACACAGAGCGATGATAGTTCTGAAATATACACAGCTTGGACATCATCCTGACCAGGTTTGTGTCATGTCCGAATTTTGTAGGTTTACTTATTTATTTTACATCTGAATAATGTGAAGACAGCACAAAAAGAATCCTCACTGAGATCATCTGGAACATGGAAAAACAGACTCTACCCAATTCTTGAACTATGTGGCTGTTTTTGCCCTCAGGGAGGAGTATTTCACTCATGAGTGGATTTCTCTCAGGTTGCAGCCACAGGTAGCTGCAACAGAGCAGCAATTTCAGGTGTCACAAAGAGGCAGCGAGGCCAATTTCCCTGGGGAGAACAGACCTTGCTGGTGTTATGGGTTTAGCTAGGTAGGCCTAAATTTAAGCTTTAGATTTCAGACTAGGCCTGAGACTATCACCTGACTTGAGCTGGGCTAGCTGACAGCTACTGGCCAGTAGTATTCCATACCATATCCCAACATCATCTCAAAGTGTAGGAGCTGGTGTGGGAGTGGCTTGGGCAGTTCCTTCATGGCTGTGGTCCCAGAAGGACGCACTGTGCCATCCCAGGAGGGACAGGAGGCTTGGCCAAGCCCAGCACCAACTCACCACCATGTTATCTTAGGGAAGTAAAATGTTTGTTCTTAGTCCTTCTCTCTGCTTAGGTCTGTCTCTGGGGAATTGAGTTCTCCAGAGTGATTTGTAGTTACAATAGTGGGATTTGTGTTCAATGGGAGGTTTTTTGTTATATCTAACTTGTGTTATATTGTAGTTTCTTTTTATTTTCCCTTTTCTGTATAAATATATACAGTTAGTTTTAAGTTTAACCTGTTTTGAAGGGTTTTTTCCTTTCTTTTCTTGGCAGAGGGAGGGAAGCTCTAACAGCCTGTGTTGGGCAGTTGGCATTTTGCCAGCTCAACCCAAGACAGCTGGGCATGGAGCTCTGCAAAATTGTGACCTACCTTGGAGAGATTCTTCTTTTCTTTTGCATGGTGTTCAAATGTGCATTGTACTTCCCATGTTTCCTGCAGCAATTGCAAGAGCCCTTGCAAGAGCCTAGGGGTCAGAGCATGGACAGGTCTGGAAGGCCACTCAGATCATCCATCTGCTTCTAAAATTTCTAGCATGGAAAAAGCAAACAGGGACAATTGAGCTCATCATCCTGACTGCTGCTCAGGGAGCACAGGCCTAGCATGGGCTTGGTTCCTGCCACTCCTTTGCTGTGTCACTGTTTTAAGCATAGTATGAAACTCATCAGATGATGCCTAAAGGTGGACAGGGCTCTGGAAAATTCAGATCCACTCAGACAGCATAACTGAGAGCTGTTGTTAGCTTGTCTCTGTACTGCAAGTGTATCTGACAGAGCAGGAAATCCCCTGAAGTGAGGGATGGCTGTGTGCAATCTGGCTGTTTCAGCACAGACTACACAGCAAAAGTGTTTGTGTGGCACTGTGTTACAGTGCTTTTGGGAACAAAATACCACCAGGGACACACCAAAAACTGTTTAAGCTCAGATATCTAGGAGAGGAGGAACAGTATAGCATATGTAGGATCTCCCAACCTGAATTGCTCTGAGATCCTGTGATCTGCTTCTTCCAAAGAAACCTGCATGCTGGAACATGCCACATAAGGTCCACGCTGCTGTCTTTTTGTGCAGTGTTGCATGCAGCGTACCAACTGGAGAGGCGACGGAGCAAAGGCTGAAACATGAAAGGGGCTTTAATCTTAGTTCAGATTTGGCCTTCTCAACTGTTTTCTGTGATTTGGTACCACCACCACCACCACTGGACAAACCTTTGGTTTACAGGAAAAGCACAGCCACCCAGCCTGACTGTCTGCTGATGGAGGTCCTCTGTCTCCACTGAATTGATGGGGCAACATTGACTTACATCAACCAAGTCATGGTTTGGCCAAGCATAGCAGATGGTATCAGGCTTCATGGGACACTGGAAATGTCCAGACGGCCCTATCAATGTCACCACAGAGGTTACTAACAAGCCCTTATGGTTTATTTTAACCATGATGTCATGAAAGTTGTTCCTTTTTTGCATATGCAACTCTAGAGATGCTCTGGTGCTATCAGGCATGAGAGCAACCAAAGCTTCTATTTTTAACCAGAATTTTACTTTCTGTGTTGGCTGCCATCAGCTCTCTGGCCCTCTTGTGCCATTTTTTCAGTGTTTGGATCTGCTTGTTCTCCCTTGACATAAAAAGTGGAGGCTGTGATAAGGGAATGGAGAAGTGAAGAGGGCTTCACAGCTTTAAAGAGACCTTTTTTATTCCCTGCTCAGAAACATGCAGATTTTTTGAAGACCTTCTCTGAACATGGACCAACATCTCATGTTTTCTGCTCTCACACAGTCTGGGTTTTCCACCTGTGCATATTACATGACCCACAGCACTTTGGGATTTTTTGTGACATTAGGAAATTGAAAGTGCTTACTGTGACTAAAGGTTTGCTTGTATTGCATGCTTACTACAGGCCACATGTCTTGCTGAAACTGTGAGCACCCATCTTTTTGGACTGAGATAAGGGGTTGCCCTGCTTTGTGGAAGGGAAAGCCAAAGTGTGTGCTTGGGCTCCACTTGCACTAGATGCACTCAGACAGTCTTGAAAAGCGCTGTGTTTTCTGCAGCTCCATCCACCAGCAGGAATTACCATGTATGCAGATGTTCTGCAGACAGCAGCTAGAAGAGACCTGGGCAGGTCTTAGAGGGAAATGCCAATGGGCCTTGTAAGCTTCCAAACCTGAAATCTTGAAGTCACTGTAAGAAAAAGAAAATTAGCTGCCATCATAATGTCTGAGGTTAGGAGTGCACTATGCTTGTGTTTGTACCATTCAGGCTTGATAGTTAGTAACATGAATTGAACCCATAGGCTGTATTCCTGATACTTCTGCAAGCACTTGTTGTATTTGACAGGTACCCGGCATTATCCATCATCCCAAGTTTAAACATTACAACGTCTGCATATGATCGTAGAAGCAGCAACTTTTCAGGGAAGTTGGGATGAAAAAAATTGCACATGACCCCCTGAATGCTGAGCCACTTTGCTGGTGGCAGAGCCTGTAAGGCTCTGAGTGAGATGTCTGCATGTCCCTGGGTATAAGTGGGTTAGGGGAGGCAGCAGGCAGGACACCTCCCTGCTGTGGTCATTGTGCAGAAAGTCTTTGGAGAAACAGAAAAGCAGTAACAAAGCAATTAAAAGATGCAGCCAAGTGAGCAAAGTCATTAGGGAGGAAACAAGAGGAACAAATCAGTGATTGAAAAACTGCAGCCAGCACATGCTGGTGTTTACAACATCCCAGGCCAGGCCAGGGCGTCTGTTGCAAATGTTGGCTTTCAGCTGCAAAATAAAAAACTTGTTTATTGGCACATTTAAATAAAACACAGCTCATGATAATGGCAGCTGGCTTAGCAGAGCAATTTATGGGATCAGTGTTGATCTTGTGGTGAGTTGTTTTGCTGAACTGAGACCAGTGCTAATCTCTCTCTTGGCACTGACGTAGGTGTTTTTCCTAATGAGTTTCAGTCACAGCCGTGTAGGCAATTTGGAGATAACTGTACTGTCCCTTCCTGTGGCATACTTTAATTCTGTGGCTAAAGGGGAGGCATCCATCTCTCTGCTGGGCCAGCAGCTGCAACAGGCAGTAACACATAAATGTAATGTGCATTAGCTGCTGTAAGCATGAAAGAACACTCAGAATAAATCAATTGAGGACCAAAAATACTCCCAGTTCCTGCTCTGCTTTGCTCAGCTCAACATAATGTGACTTGAAGTATTACAAAAGCCATGTAAGGTAACCTGTTTAGATAGGCAAAGTTAAGAAAGGGCAGGATCTGAAGTTCCCCTGAATTCACATGCAGCAAATGAAACCAGAAGTGAGTCTTGGTAAAAACTTACTGGTTAAAATGGTTCAGCCATGAGGGAAAGATTCTTTTGTTTGTTTGTTTGTTTGTTTGTTTGTTTGTTTGTTTTTCAGCACTGATGATGGAAATTTTGTCTGTATTTTACAGGGGATGGATTTATACAGCTGTTGCTAAAGCTGTTCAGCAAGTGGTACACTTAGTACATGAAATATTGTATCACCACAGGCAAGAGGTGAGCTGTGTGGAAACCAGTGGGGCTTTTGTCACGGAACTGGGATCTACCTGAAATCGACAGGGTATCTGTCCAATAAAGGAATCATTGCTTTGACAGGTTTTGGTCTTTGACAGGTTTTGGTCTTTGACTGATCCCTGTATCTAAGGCGTAGACCCTGAGGGCTTGCTGGGGATGGGGAAAGGCTTGCTCTGTGAGAAAGAAGGGTGCAGAGAAGGCAGAGGAGGGCTGCTGCTTTGTTGCAGGTAGGCATGGCCACCAGGGATGTGTTAGGCAGGTGAAGGGGCTATTTTGGGGAGGAAGTGTTCCCAGGGTCTGTGCTGGGTGAGTACATGTGTCCCTGCAACATGCATTCATGTTTGCTGGCCACCTCCTCAAGGGAACAGCCATGGAAAGGGGTTCTCAGCTGTATTTGTGCTTTTTGTTCTCTATGGCACTTTGTTTCCAGTCAAGAAGAGCAATAAGGATGTGTACCACATCACTACCTGAGAGAGGCAAAGCAGCTGTGTTGGATAAATGCCTGAGCCAAACAGTTGCTGAAGAGACAGCAGCCCTGGGAGCTCTTGCTGAGCATGGCAGAACACCTCTGTGGTCAGACTGTCATTTTTGCCTGTGTCATGCTTGCTGTCCTGTACTCGTAGCCACCAAGTGTTTGACAGTTATAACTGTGTCATCTCTGCAACCTTACAATCACTGTTTCACACAACAGAGTCTGGTCTGGTGTCCTCACAAGGAAAATTAAAAATCTCTTGTACTTACCCTGGGACTCATATTTGCGAAGGGAGGTGTGAGTAGAAGGCAAGCAAAGCAAATAAACATTAAAAATGAAAGAGAGGGAGGCAGGGAAATGTGTGGTAAACTCTGGTGTTTCCTCTTGGTCCCCTAAGAGTTCTTTTCTTTTTTTTTTCTGTTTCTATCCCCGTAATTTAAAAAAATCTCTTCAAAATAACAAATTTGGGCTCAGTCAAGAAGAGGGGCCTTGTAAAAACCTGTAAGCCATTTTAGAAAGATCAGATCTTCTCTATTCACAAAATAAGTCATGCTTCTTGGGTTAATAAACTCTCAAGATTTTGGCCTTAAATCTCTTTCCTACTGCATGCCTTATAAACAGGAAGTTACAGTCAGGCACATAACAATACTGAGAAAAATCATAGAGGTAGGAAAATCAGAAATATTACAGGCAGAAAGGTTTGCTTGCCCATCTAGGTTGCAACTTGGGACAGACTTCTAAATATTTAGCACTGTTTATACTCGCTGCAATAAAACACATAGGCCTTAAGGAATGAAAAGACATTAGCTACCCCAAAGGCTTTCTGGTGCAATTTAAATTCTGACTGAATAACTATGGAAAATGGCACTGTTGCTAAGCTTGTAAGTCTGTCCCTCTTTTTGTCAGCATTTATGTTTCCTTTGAGTCATGCCCACAACTCACAGTGAAGCATCTACCTATTTGTGAATCACAGAAGTAAAAATAAATAACTAAGAAGAATAAGTACCAACAGAACAGATCTTCCAGCTTTGCCATGAAAAAGGTCTGTTCTTCTAAGGCAAGCTACCAGGATGTAGTAGTTTTGGCTCTAGTCAGCATAGGTCCCCATTTAGGCCTCAGTTTTCAGCAGGCCTCAAAGGACGTGACGCAGATTAGAGGGGACAGGTATCATCTGACTTAAGCAGCCAAAGAGGTATTTCATATCATCTGACATCATTAGGAAGCGTCGAAGAGTATAACAGGCCAGGGGGGAGGAGTTTCTGCCTTTTCAGTCCATGTTTGGGACAAGGAGGGTTCCTACTCCCTGACTGCTGATATCAGGCCCTGCTGCTGCTGGTCCGCGTGGCTGTTTACCTGGGGAAGTGAGCATATTCCTGTTAATTCCTTTTTCCCTCTTGCTGGGAGGTTTCCTTTGGGGAGGAGGTTTGGTTGGTTCAGAATTCTGCTTGTTAGCTGGGGCGACCTCGGTGAGCCTGTTGTTGTTTCCTGTCACTATGTGCTATTTCATATTTGGTGTTAAGCTTTCCACTTCTCTATAGAAATATAAGAACTTCGCCATGTCCAAAGCCTCATTACTGTTTTTTTCCCTCACTCTCCTTCTCTGGGAGTGGACCTTTTGACTGGGTACCAGGCAGTTGGCATTTTGCCAGCTTAAACTATAACACAGGGGTCTTTCAAAACTCTATAGATACACCTGAACTGTTTAACTCTGCTACAGGAACTCCCATTCATTTGGCCCGGCCTGCAATGCACTGCCCCCACAAAGCAGTGGGTGAGGGGATGGGGTGGCAGCAGGTGGGCACACACCAGTGGAGCATAGTGGGTGCACCGTGCCCAGCTCACCCAGCACCCACTGCTTAAGGGCTCTGAACCCCAAAACATTATCCTTCTGGGGTTTGTTTTTCAAAACACCAGCCATAGTCCCTCTGCAGCTCAAACATTTATCTGGTAGACTGAGTAATGTAAAAACCTTGTGGGCATATGGCATTGGCCCTGTGCATGTGTGAAGCTACTGCCTTGTTCAGTTCTGTCAAAAGCTGCCTGATAACCTCCCTGGGGAGGTTCAACCCCTAGGGATATCCACACATGGGAACAACTAATTTCCTCAAGCTGCCCAGGGCAGTGTTTTCATACCACATCAGAATGATTTAAGCAAACCTCCTTCTGTGTTTGAAATTCAAATGGTTTAATTTAATAACATTTGCTATTCTATATAAATAGAATTGATTACCAACTATCAATGCCTGTTATTTTTCTCTCCCTCTTTGGATGGTTTCAGCAAAGACATGGACAACTTGGTGTCCCACAAACAACCTAGCTGGCAGACAGATGGTGCTAAAAACAATTTTACAGCAGCCATCTGTCAGATGAGTCCCATGCCTTACTTTGGAAAGCTGAGGCACACAGCTGAGGCACCCTAGGAAGTCAGTACCTGAAAAAGGTCAATGTCAGTGATGTAGCCAGTATGCACTGCAAATCCAGAGTACCAGGGCCCAAGGCTGTGCTCCTTGGGGTGAAGCATGAAATCCCCAGGTTTCTGGCAGCATCAAGGGTGCAGGAGATGATGTTGCAGAACTATGAATACACATCTGTGTAAATAGCCCCACACAACTCCTGCTGCCAACATCAAGTCAGGGTGATGACTTCACTGTGCTTTCCAGAGATCGCTTTCATTCTCTTCCTGGACTAGTCAGGTTCATGTCAGGTGGCTTTGCACCAGCTGGAAAAGTTCATCCTTCCTTTCTCTCCCTGAAAGTTTTGACTCTTTAGGGACAATGTCCTGGAGCAAGTGATCGAGCTTTTCTTCTAGAAATCTGCCCATACATCTTAGGTGTCAGGCAACTCCGAGTCAGGCAACCAACTCAGAGGTGATCCAGAGAGAAGGTGCTGGCTTACTCTTCATCAGCTGCTCTGGTTTATATTTCTTTTCCACAATTCTGAACACAAAATCACTGAATTGCTTGCTGAAAGTACCATTTGCCAGTGGAAGATAGTCATGTCCATTTTGCTATCTTTTCTGACAAATATGGGCAGGAAGACGTTTGATTTTTCATCCACATGAATTGACTATATTTCAGCCCACTCCGAAAAACAGTACAGGTAGCAGAGGGGAAAGAGGGGTATTTGGTCCCCCATGCTCCCCTTTTGTCCCATGAGGACAAACGTAGTGGGTCTCAAGCTCAGCAGAGTTTACACTGTGAAATTGCCAGCATTCAAGTGCTGCATGCTGTGATGTCATGCCAGCAAGCATTGCAATTTCAAGTCAGTTGGGCAGTCATTTTTATTTTAGCTGCTTCTTTAAAGTAAGTTTTAAATATCCTCACATCTATTGCATTCGTAGAGGAAGCAGCTCTAAAAAGTGCTGGTGCTTTGTAGAAGCAGCTTAAGGCTGGTGGTTCTGTGAAATGCCATGTGAGATTAATGGGTCAGACTTCAAGCTCTTTATTAAAAAGCCTGATTGTTCTCCTAAGCCTTAGCTACAATTTTGATGTCGTACATGGCATTTGTGTATTTTTAAAAAGTCATTGAACAATGAGACTAGAAAAAGGTTTTGCAAATAATTGTTTTCTGAACACACCCATAAGGATTCTCCAAATAAGCACATTTAAAGTGAGCTGTCAGTGGGCAGCCTATGCCTGAATCTAAACTCAGTTTGCTACATTCATCAGAGAAGGAGGGTACAATGTCACAGTTCATAGGTTTTAGAAATGATGAACATTATTGATCAGTTTTTCCTCCTCTGCCTCTTCCTCCTTCCATTGTTCTTAGCTTGCAGGAATCTTCTATGTGAAAACAACCAAAATCTTGAACTCTGCAGAAAGAGAAACTTTTCTGAGTCTCCCTTACTGCGAATGCAGGCACTGAAGAGCTAAAAAAATATCCTCAATGAGTGATCAAATGATTGACAGAAGAAGCAATCACAACTGGGAAAACCAGAACTCAGGCTCGGATGGGTCCCTCCAGCTCAATTGTCCATCAAAATAAGAGAGTTCTTTCTTTCTTTCTTTCTTTCTTTCTTTCTTTCTTTCTTTCTTTCTTTCTTTCTTTCTTTCTTTCTTTCTTTCTTTTTCTTTCTTTCTTTCTTTCTTTCT
>VWZD01008080.1:0-12082 GCA_013396695.1 Sakesphorus luctuosus
GAAACCAAGGCCTCGCAGCTGAGAACCTGTGATGCTGGAGTACCAGAGCAGAGGTACAGTAGTCCTGTGCAGAAGTCACAGAAGCACGGGAATTAAGAAATTTTGGTCTGACAGAGATCCCTCAGATCCATCTGGTAGCTAACACACAGAGCAAGTGACAGTGATGTTCTGGGAAGTGCTGGAACAAAACATAATCATTTGATGTTTGGCCTGAGCAATATACATATTTATTTCTTGTAAATCTGTTAAAGAAAGAAAAGTAGTACAAGATTTAAGACAAACAGAACTGGGTTCCAGACAAACCAGCATATGATTTGAATTGTTCTGTCCTGCATTTTAAACTGGCAACTTCATCTTATACTATTGTTTAATTCTATGTTAATTTTAAATGAAGAAGTAATTCTTCTAGACTTAACTGCTGACATTACAAGGTCAGAGATTTCCTATGTTGACTTTAAATTCTGCAGTACATCTTCAAGACGGAAAATAAATAAAAGGGTGGTGAAATTGAATGAGTGCTCTGGCTGTGGCACTCGGAAGTCTTACTATTTCAGTTGTAGATGTAGCACTATGAAGACCTACAGAGGGATATCCACTAACCCTTTTGTCTTGGGTTGAGCTGGCAAGATGCCAACTGTCCGAGACAGAGTGAAAAGGGAAGAAGGGAGAGAGGGGGAAAAAAACTTCTAAACTAGGTTTATGCTGAAACTAACTACATATATTTATACAGAAAAGAGACAATTAAGAGAAAACTACAATATAACACACACTTACACAAGTTACATACAACAAGAAATAACCTCCCACTCCCCAGTAAGCACAAATTTTACCATTTTAACTACAAATCATTCTAAAGAAGTCAATTCCCCAAAGACAGACTTAAGCAAAGAGAAGAACTAAGAACAAACATTTTACTTCCCTAAGATAACATGATGGTGAGCCAGTGCTGTGGGCTTGGGCCTCCCCGTCCCTCCTGGGATGGCACGGTGTGTCTTGCTGAGATGACAGCTGTGAAGCAACTGCTCAAGCCACTCCCACACACTGGATTTTACTTCTTTTGAGATGATGTAGTATGGTATGGAATACAATATTATTGGCTAGAAGAAGTCAGCTGTTAGCTAGCTCAGCCCAGCTCAAGTCAGCTGACAATCTCAGGTCTGGTCTGAGAACTCCAAAGCCCAAATTTAGGCCCATCAGCCAAACCTATAACACTTTTTTTACACCTCCTTAAATTACAAGGGCAAATGACTATTTCAATTTTATAATGAAAGTACTAAGAAACTGAGGGAATAGCTTCGTCATAGATACTGGATTAAGAATATAACATGCTTCAGAACTCTTGATTACCTGCAAGTTAATGCTTTCAATGTGTGTTTTATTTGTGTGCAATACAAACAAAACATAGAGAAATGTTAAAATTTAAATCTCTTGTTAAAATTGTTGTGGTCTACTGGCTTTTTAGAATCATAAGGCTAACAATGGCAAATTAATCCTCTGAATTGCTTCATTCTGAGAATGAAGAATTCTGAGAATTAATTTGGAGAATTAATTTTCTTTCATGTGTGAAATCCATGACTTGTTTCAGCTTGTAGTGAATATATATTTTTTCATCGGTTTAATGTTGCCAAAACCTCAGAAAACATACAGCAGCCTGAAGAGTCAAGAAAGAGAAATCTTCCTGCTCCATTTGCTTTATCAGACAAATATCAATTATTTACCAGGCAGAAGATGCAATATCATTTAGGGTCATTGAATCTATGGAAAATTGTGTCTGACATTTCTGGAACAGAATTTGCAAGAGCTTCCTGGTATGAATTCATCAAAGGTGAGTCACTGGGTAAGCTCCAAGTTAGCACAAAGAAGGCCAGTTTGGACAAATGAGGTACCACATTTCTGCTTGCCCACAGAAAATGCGCCCTGTGAATACCAGGGTAACATTCAGAAGTCCACAACAACTATAAGATTAATTCTAAAAATAAAAGAATGCCATTGTTATAGGTATGTTTGTGTGGCATTTTCTGGTGTCTTAATGATAAGTCTTTTGACTCCAAAATTTTAACTTGAATCAGCTGGAGGCCAATATGTCTTCTCCTAATCTGAAATGGAATAGTCAACCACTGTCACATCAACGTGAATTTTTATTTCGCAGGGAAAAGTCCTGGTCTTGTGTGCTTTGTGGTGTGACAGAATTCTCCTTCACTGAGATGTGCAAAATGCAAGGGAGGTTCAAACTGGGTTCAGTGGGCTCAGCTGGCCAGAGGTTGGGTTGTGAAATTTAGTCAAAAACTCTCAGATGTCAGCTTGGCAAAGTTAAGCTTACACTCCTCTTCCACACTCTGCATCCACTAAATAGAGTATAGGATAGCAGGTACAGGCAGTAAAAGTTAAATGGGTACATCGTACTCTCACCTACTCTGAGACGTATGGGAACTGTGTGGAATGGAAGTGGTAGAGTTTTTTTTCAGATTCAACACCTGCAGAAACTATGTATATACTTTATTACTTGCAGCTACAGCGAATGTCTAATAACATGCAGGAAGAATGTTTCAAGGTGTGAAAACCCAAGTAATAGATGTTTTTCCTGAGAATCTACTTAGGCACAGAGTGATGGCCATAAAACAGAACTCGTTCCAGGTTTCCAGTAAATGCACTGCCTTTTTGAGAACCAACAGACAGTCATGGTCCAGCTATGATGCTCCCTTGCAACTAAATTGGCCTCTAACAGCATTAAGACTAGATATCCAAGGGGACTAAGTTTGCTGCTTCAGGACTCAAGATGAAGGGTAAAGCAAGGTTTTGACCCAACTCATCTCCAGCAAGCTAAGTGTAGCCCTAATTCTAAATCTCTGCTTGATCAGATTTCTGTCCCTGAGAAGCCCTGCAGAACACTACAGCTGTGTCATTCCCATACCTGGGTAAAGGAATGGAAATGTGGGAGGATTCCTGCAGTTTGGTGCAGAGCAGTGAAGTACACTTTGTGTTCCATTAACGAGCTCCCTCTCCAGCTGGTATAGTGTGCCATGCCAAAGCAGCAATAGATATAGAAGAATGAACAATGGGCCTCACATATTGGTCATTATGCTGGAGTCTATCAAATGGATGAGGTTTAAATGTGAGGGGTATTGTGCCACGTTAGGCTCCATCTGGTCTAGAAGAACTGCTAACCATTTGCCTTGAAGAATTTAATAAAATGGCACAGGACTTACTTCTGCTGATATTGAAGCTAACCCAAGCAGATGTTGTAGAGCTATGCAGAGGCTGTGCAGCTCTTGCTGACAGTCTTGGGACAAGATTTGGACAAAACAGCAAGGGCTGGCTGCCCAGTGTGACAAATGTGTTGCCTTATTTTATGAACAACTGAAGACTATGTATTAAGAGATGTCACAACTTTTGTTCAACTGCTGATGCAGCAGAGAGTGTGTACTAAAATGATGGAATTAATGTGTGGTCATGTTACATACAACCATGATTATAATTTGTGTTTTTTTTGGTAGCATGGTGTTTTGGATACAAAAGTGTTTTGTTTCCAAGGCAGATTCAGCATGCTACTATTCCTAAGTCCCTTTTTAAAAACAAAGGTATGTTAAAAGTAGTAGCATTACTGCTGTGTCATGTGTTTACACAGCCAAGGCCTAGAGAGTATTTTTGGGAATCATCACAATATAATTCCTGTGCTTTTTTCTTTTCTTTTTTTTTCTTTTTTTTTTGAGTCCTGTTGGAGCCCTGATACTAACAGGATGTAATTTTTAACCTGGAATTCTAGAACTAGTTAGCAATAACTGGTAACTGAGACACTCTGGACTATCCCCATAGCAACCATCCCATGCAGTTTTGTTCCTTGATGCATAAAACTATTTTCTAAAAATATTAATGCTCTACTATTTAGCTCAATGGAGAAGTATAAATGCATGAGCTGATTTCAACCATTAGAATTTGAAATGGCAAGTTATTTAAAAAGGTTGTGGGAATTGTGGATTTTTTTCAAATATATATGTACAAGCACACACTCTCAGTAAAATTTGTCTTACTACAGTGCTTTGCATAAAGAAGGAGGGGAATAAACACCATAAGTATACAGTCTTCCCCCAAACAGACAGTAACAAAATCACCTTCCTGTTGTAATAGCACAGCTGGCAACCAGCTAAGCTCCAGCTGTGCCTGGAATAGCTCTTTGAGTCACACCTGGAAGAAATACGCTGCAATACCAAATATGAGGTTTTGTACAGCCAATTACCACCAGAAAGCACTGAGAGCATGGCTGCTGCCTAAGGGCAGTCAAATCAGGAACTAAGGGGCACCTCTGGGCCTGTAGGACACAGGGCTCACCAGCTTAAGCTTGTCCTACCACAATCAGCACAAAAAGCAAGACAAACCTGGAAACAATTGCCAGATTGAACCACACACCTAGACTGTAAGAAAATACAGCAGTGGTGAGGCCAGTGTGAGACCAGGCTGGAAATCAAACTACAGGTCAAGGTTAAGTCCTGCAAACACCAGGCAGGGCTACAGGGCCAGGCTGAGGTCCAGTCGAGGATTTAAGGTGCTCCATGGCCAGGCAGGGCTATAGCTGAGCCAGAACCTAACAATCCTCTGACACAACTCAAGCAAGACGTGGAGGCCTCGTGGAAGAGGTGAAATAGAGCTCCTGGGCCCATGGATGTGGAGGAAGCCTCAGGAGAGGCTGCCTGGGGGTACATGGGCTTGTTACTGCCCCATGTGAGTGCTGGTAGACCTTCCCTTCCCTACCTCCTTTCCTAATCTGGTTCTGTGCCATGCCACCCCTGTAGTTTTTTACTGAAGCAGGGGGAACAGGGGATTGTCAGTGCCCCAAAGTCACCCTCTGCCCTTGAAGTCCTCACCTGGCTTCACTCCAGCTCCATCCAGTGCCTGATCCCATGGCCAGGGCTGTGCCCAATGCCCAGGGCAGGTGTTACCTAGCTTCTGTCTGGGGTGGCTGGAACGACTTGGCCACTCCAGTCTGGCATGGGATCTTCAGGCTGATGCCACAGGCTTGTCTTAAAAATATGCTAAGTATTTTGCCTCCCGCCCGCCCCCCCTGAATTTTGTAGGGAGATCCTTACAGTTTTTCAAAACAAATGATTTTATGATTTTACCTCATAACTGCTTATTTTGAATACTGTATTGCTGTCATACTACACAGTTGAAAAATTATTTGGTCAAAACAAAGTTTAAGTACTTATATTAAAAAAAAATGTTATTTAGAAAAAACACAGCACTTTTTTTTTTTGGAAACCCTAAGCTGTTACCCCAAATGTTGGGGTGCAGGACTTTTGTTCAAACAACATGAACCTGTCCAACACAGAGTTTTCATGGAGATCATTCTCTTGTATGGAGTTGTTGATGAGTTTTCACCATATTTGGTCCTTAAAGAAATCAGAGGTTACATTTAAAAATATGTCAATTCACTGTATATTGGAAACAGAAACCTGGTATTTTTTAGTGCATCCATGCTTTTGTTACAAGAAAACCAAAGCTCTCCCTGTATGATATGGAATACTGGCTTTAAATCTGTGTTAACCTGCCACAACCATATAACTGCTATCTAAGACTTATTTGTTTCTGTCCCACTAACCCTTTTTTGGGTTCCCTGATAGGTTTGCAGGTGTTATTTTTTAAAAATATCAGACCATGCACTGCAGCACCTGTCATGCAGTCTGTCATTTTCAAGGGAGAAGACCTCAGCTCCATCAGGCTGGAGACCCTTGTCTCTGGTTGCACTTCTCTTTTAACACTTCACGCTATGAAGGGGTGCTATGCTTGAATGAGTGTCCCAATGAAGAGGATGCCAAATTGAAAGAGTGTCCACATGAACCGCCACCTTCTTCTAGCAATATGTTCTCTATCAACTTTTTCGCTCACAGTGCATGACTTCTTCATGACCTCCTGCGTAGCTATGCTTTTGGCATTGTGTGAGAAGCTTCCCACATAGCCCAAAGACTGGTTTACCTCATCATAAACCACAGGAAGGTTTTAAGTCTCTAAAGCTGGCTTTTATTTGAACAAAAACTAAGATAAAACTGAAAATGCAGAAAGTGCACTTCTTCAGGGCAAGACAGTAAAAGAAAAAGGGGTTTTATATAAGCTGCCTTCAATGTATCCTTTTTCTCAGACTTGTGATATGTCTGGCAA
Organism: Sakesphorus luctuosus; assembly: GCA_013396695.1. Classification (NCBI taxonomy): domain Eukaryota; kingdom Metazoa; phylum Chordata; class Aves; order Passeriformes; family Thamnophilidae; genus Sakesphorus; species Sakesphorus luctuosus. The sequence goes on from VWZD01008080.1 coordinate 6,151, forward strand.
TTTCTAAAGCAAAGAATAAATGCAACTCAGATCTCCAGAAAAATCTCTTCTCCATAAGCTCTAAGGCACAGCTCTGTGTTTTCTTGCTGCTTGAAATCTGCTTGGTCTCTGCTTATGCTGCAGGTGCCTGACTTGTTTGTCAAAAGTTGGGTTTTGAGATCCATCCCTTTCTCTCAAAGGCTCTTTATGCTTTAATGGATATGTGATGCATTTCAGCATTTATATTAGCAAAGAGAAATTCTTCATTTAGAGTTGGTTTTCTTTGATGCCCTAGATGTTGCAACTCATTCAGGGTAAACCCTTCTCCTTATTTTTGTGTAGGTCCATGTTAATGTCATAACTAGCTAATTGACTAATACCTACACAAATGCCTAGTAGCAAATGGAAGGTGACATTCAGTATTATCCCTCTTAAATATGGAGCAGAGCAGAAACAGAGCACTTACCACTGTGATCTGTGACTTTTGTACCATGCATAGTCTGCAGTAGCATACAGAGCTTGACCCATACATACTAGAGCCACCTCCTCTATGGCAATTATGCCATTTTTTCATAGTCATATTTTAGAACAAAACATGACTTTGCAACCAGTTTTGATATAGAAACCCACCTAAAATTGTGGGTTGAAATTTCAAATATCCTCATTGTATTCTTTGTAGGTGATTGCTGTGGGCTGTTGTTAAAAATCAGGAGGAGTTATTTCTCCCTACTCTGAAGTGTTGTGTCTTTTGTGTCTGTCCCTGTGCCATCCCCCACAAAGGATGAAGCATGACTTTCAGTCTAATAAATGTGACATGCATAACAAAAGAAAAAATTAGAAAAGTAAGAGGGATCTTTGATAATGCTTTTGATGCAAATAAATGTTGCCTTTGACATCTATTTTGTGAGTCACTGTTCTGGGCAATATCCTGGCTCATCTTTCCCAAGTAGATCCTCCTCTACTCTTATTAGAATGGTTTCCTTTCTCACTGCAAAGTATTTTGGCACAAAAATGTTCTGAATTACAACAGCAAAACATTAACAAAAGAGTAATAGCTGGATATTGTTTTTCTCTACCTGATCACACATACTAGAGAATTGGTGACTGTATGAGTTAATGCTCCCTGCAATATTGTTCTTGTGCTCCTTTATTTCACAGGTTGCAATGCTGAGCCCCTAATGCTCTAGAAAATGCTATTGGCTTTGCTTTATGTCATTTAATTTCCTGCAGCTGAGACTATCAGAAGATCTTGCAAGCAAAATGGTGTCCTGTAAACCATAAATTGGGTACTGATACACTGAGATCTCATGATGTGTTATTTTTTTGTTTGTTTTGGGTTTTTTTTTTCTCCCAAATCCATCATAAGTTTTGGACTGAAATCAGTTTTATTAGATGGAAATAGAGGAAAATAAATATTTGGAATGCAGTGGTACAGTCTGCAGTAGCAAAATACAGATCTATTATTCTTTTAAGAAAGTGACTCAGTAGTTGTTTCACATTTATGTTGTCAGTTTAAGGAACTTCTGAAATGTTCTAGCAGCCAAAAATGTGCAAAACTTAAATGATTTTTCATTATTTGTGTATATTTGCAACTTCTCTTGTGTACTCTACTTTGAATCTAGCACTGCCATTAGGGCACCTCCGGAAAATGGCGTGCATGCCTGACTGCCCTCTGTGGGTGACAGTTATAGGTACAAATAGGCTGTCTGTCACGTAACAGGTGGCTGTTGTTCAGAAAGTCTGTATAGTCTGACCAAGCTTCCAAATTTGATAAAAAACATAAACCTTGATCCTTCTTGCAGCTTACTTCAAATTTATTTATGTTTTTTTTTTTTCCTGTGGTAGTCGTCACTGGAGAATACCCTACTTCAAATTAAGCATGAAACTAAAGTTCTAAAAGAAATTTCAATTATACTTCATATTCATTACAATATGCCCAATGGATTTTGAATTGAAGTCTAGTCTTAATTTGACTGTGATAACCTTTGTCCAAAAATGCCTTTTTTTTTCTTTTGTAAAAAGACTTGTGGAAAACTTATTTTTGAAGTATGAATGTTCAAAACTGGAAGCAAATTTTTAATTACATGCACACTATAAAAGTTTACAAGTAGGGTTCTGATGTCTGGTTTTCCAAATCACCTTCCTCTTAAATTGGTTCATAATCTTGAAACTTGCAGCTCAATCTAAAACTGTTGGGTGAAAGTCAGATGTATGCTTTGATCTGTATTGGACTAGTTAATATGCAAGTCAGATGACAGTTTCATTACTCCCGTATGAATAAGCTGGGTGACTGAGTAATGCAGTATGAATTTCAAACCGTGTATTACAAATGCATTTGAATAATCTGCAAATGATTGTGTGCTAGTCAATTTAATTTCTAATTTTTTGGAAAGATTCATATTACTGTATTAGATCTTTTAGAGACTCCCATAAAGAAGAGTAAGCTCAGACTTGCTAGTGCAGTATCAGAAAAGAGACCATATCGTGGGACTCTACTTGTGTGCCCCTGATGAGTTTGTCTTACTAACTCTGGAAGTCACAGATGACAGCAAGCTGAGTAGTCTAGCACTTGTAACTGATTGGGAAAGGATGGAGAACCCGCATAGCCCCATCCATAAGTTTACTTTTTATAATAAAATAGCAAAATATGCACATTTTTTCAAACAGAAGTTCTCCTTCCTTTGATCTTGATAGTCTGGTGTTTGGAAGGGATGTAACGTAGCACCTCCCAACTGACTCCATATTGCTTCCTCCCAACTTTTTCCTGTTCTGCAAACATCCTGCCTGCTGGCCCTCACCCAAGTCCTGGGTGTGCTAGCATGACTTTGTGTGGCCTGTGACTGAAAAAAGGATGTAGCAGAAGTAAAGCAGGTAGATAAGGGCAGCTAAATTGGTTAAGAGCTTGGAAGAGCTATGGTCTGAGGAAAGTAAAAGAGGGGTCATTTTAAAGCAGAGGGTCCTGAGGAGAGGCTACATGGCTGAGGCTCAAAAACCATGAGGTCAGTGATGAATGCTGAACTGCTGTTGATCAAATCCCAAAGCACTACAGCCAGGGGCCACTTGAGGAAACTAGCAGAGCAGTTCAGGAGGGATAAGAGAAAGTACTGTCCTTATCTGGTCACAAAGCTTCATTTGATGGGAGGATAAGGAGACAGGTTATATCAGCAGGCTGGAAAAAAACAAACCACAACAGTTTAGATAGATAATCACATGCAGTAGGTTCCTAAACTGATAGAAGTAAGCAGGGAGAGTACCTTTAGCAAGCCTCACTTAAAAACCAAACCCACACTGTGGGTGCTAGGAAGTTGTGGAGAGGATAGACAACAGAGAGTGGGGAGTCTTGCATGTTTTTGGCATACAGCATCTGCTCTGGTCATTACTGGAGAGCAAATAGTGGGAAGGATGAACCATAGGCCTGATCCTGTAAGGAATTGCTAATGTTCTTTATCTTAAATCTTGAGATAATTCTAATGAACAGATATATATAACTAATGCTTGTCCTTTATAGAAAACTTGGGTTTTCTTTTGTCCAAACTATTCCTTTTAATGCACACAAGAGACTGATCAGTGTCAGTTGAATGCTGCCTTAACTTTCTTAAAGGATAGATTGTCTGGAAATTACTTCATGTTTGAAATATTTCACAGTAGAGCCATAGAAAGAAAGTGTAATTTTTTGTCTCTGAATCTGTTCAGATACTTCTTTTTTATTTTTTTTTAATTTTTTTACATTTTTGTCTTTGGTTGTCTCTTCTGGGAGACATGTTTCATATTATATCTTTGTACTTTTCCCAATATCTGGAGTTATCCAAATAATCTATATAATTTAAACACTAGCACATCTGAATTTTCATTTTCTGTACTATTTGGGACTTACTCTTCTGAAATGAAAATTACAGGTTTGATTGATATGTCAAACAGGGAAAGGCTTAGGTATTCTTTCTACTGTGGGTTCAAGTAGAGCAATTTCTACACACATATTGTTAGATGGTCATAGTTGTCACATGGCCACTCAAAAATGATGCCTTCTTTTGCCTCTTGTGTCTAATTTCAGATATCACCAGAATATTTCTGTGCACAGAATATTAGAAAGTGATTAACAGCTCAATGTTCTTTCATCACAAGGCTATTATTTTCAATGCTTTACTTGCACAAAGCACAAGCAGCTGTGTGCTATTCTTCTGTGAAGCAGCAGTGCGGTGTCTGGTCATTATGCCACCCTAATGTGTTAAATTATACCAATATCATAAAGCAATAGCAATTAAAAAAATAAACTGCTCAATTAAAAAAAAATAAAACGCTTGACACCTCCCCAAACTTCTCAAAAGAAGCAACAGATGTTGAACTGAAACTGTGAACCTTTTATAATTTAGTCAAACATTAATTTCCAAAATCCTATTTAAAAATTTATCTTTTTGATCAGAAGGAGAAGAGGGAAGGGAAGCAGATCTTCTCATATCCTAACTCTTACTTTTCTTTTTCCTGAAGGTTTTAATTACAGGAAGCTACAGTGCACTGAGGTCTGGAGTGACCAGAGATTCACACAGGCAGTCATGCTTTCCCCGTTTTCTAGGTTCATTCATATTGTCTAAATTAGGAGAAGAAGAAGATGGATTCCACTTCAACATGTGTCAAATGGCTACCCCTGGAGGGAAATTCAAGTCTGAGTGGGAAAAGATGGCTTACAGTCAAGTCTCAAGTCATCTTTAGTGTGCCCAGCAGTTCTGATCCGATTGTCCTGCCCTCTCTGCCATGCTCCTGAGCTTTCATCCTCAGCGTCTATGTTGTTCTGCCTAAAACTCCCCTCCAAATGGTCTTATCCTCTTGAGAATTAACCTGATGAGATAATGTGACTGGAATGCCTGAATATGCTCAGATATTATTTTAAACTTGCAATTTGTGAGCCAACTGCACATGCTGTGTGCCTTCATGATGGAATGATGTTACTGTATTTTGCTTTCCAGAATGTAACAGGCAGGCCTAGAAGGCTGCAGGAGGGTCTCATGCTTGTGCCTGTGAAGGTGATGTAATTTATGAGCATAGCTTTGAACAAATGCAGCTGTGTTGTTTGGTGCCAAATCACAATGAATTGAGTGTTCCAGGTATGTGGCTGGTTGGAGCTATTGCACCTACATGAATAAAAAATCAACTACTGTCACAAGGAACTATCTGAAGAGTTAAGTACAGTCAGTATGGCTGGGGACATCTCAGTCTAGTTTTTAGGTCAGCTAGAAACCAAGTTGTCATTTTTAAAGTAAGCAGGCAAGAAAGCCAAGCTGTCAGGTAAACAATAGCTTGGAACAACGGCCAAGTGCTGTCAGTTTAACAAGTCATAAGGGACAAAAAACCTAACAGTAGTACAAGCAAAGGGTCATGTGTGTATCAAAGACAATTCACATTACTTTTCATTATGCTGATGAGTAAAATATTTTTTAAAACTATACTTTTCCCCAATGAGTGTAGTTTATTCCTTAAAAATGTTTGAATGCTCCTTTTTGACTAGATTACTAAATTTACAATGTAAAATTTATAGAAATCTATGTCTGGTGCAAAATATGTTACTACTTATGCAATAAAAACAGAGGAAAATTGTTCTTGTGAGGAATGTTTCAGTAAGGATTTTTAATAATAAAGTTTTTCCAAAAAGCTTGCCATTCTGAAAAGGTACTAAAAATGACATGTAATAATTAGCAATCTTATTAGACAAGGTAACTGAATTTCACGGTTTACATATCTACCAGCTTTGTTATTTCACTTGGATTCAAGGAAATTGGGGTGAAAAAAAAGCCAGTAGTTGACTTCTCCCTAAAGTACTGAAGAGCTGTAGTGTAAAGCAAGTAGAAAAGATTCTGGTAACATCTCTGAAGATGAGTCAGCTCTGTAGAGTACTATATGAGAAACCCTGCAAGAGAAGAAAGATGGGTTTGTATCCGCAGCACTAGTGAATACAGACTTA
>VWZD01008080.1:17141-49080 GCA_013396695.1 Sakesphorus luctuosus
TTTTTTTTTTTTTACATTCTCCTGCAGTGTGTATTGTTTGACTCTCCTGCAATGTATCTCTGAATGCATGAGATACCTGGTCCTCTGGTACAACTGTATAAAGAGACTGTTACTTTACACAACAATAAGGGGTTTTATCAATCACAAGTACATATTGGTCAAAAAACAAAACAAAACAAAAAACACTCATGTATGGTCCTAGCCAAAAAGATACTTTGAAATCCACGCTACTTCAGAAAATACTTCCCTAAGCCTGTAGCTAAAGGTTGTTTTGCCAATGTAGGTATAGTTATGCATTTACTTTGCATATAGAATACTGAAAAGTAGCAAACCCACTTTGTTGCAGTCTGTAATTTTGTTGACTATATGGTATTAAAAAATTCTCAGAATGAACCCTCCATCTTGTATTTCATGTGTCTTATCTTCAAATGCTAGTTGTAATTTATAATAAATGAAGACAGTTTCCTTGCCTTGCTGTGGCACTTATCCACACCATCCTTCTGATCACAGCATGATCCAGGAGCTTACTGAAAGTTTTTAGTCTGAAAATGTGTCCTGGAATAACATACATGCAAACCTGCTGGCATAACACGACTCTATTCAAACTCTGTTCTAATCTTTATCTGGCTAAAAAACAGTATGTTTTCAACAAAAGTTTCTAAAAGAAATTTATAATCTCAAACTGCATCTTGTATTTAAGTAATTCATTCTGCTGAGTTAAATTATTCAAACCAGAGTCTGTGGCTTTCACCATTAGAAGAAAAAAACCTCTACAACAATAAAATATCAGGTGCACAGCAAATGAGATTAGTTTATCAGCCAACACTGTGTAAATCCCCTGCTAATGTAGATCACGTGTGTCTCCCAGGTACCGCTTCAAAGAGTTATCATATCTGGGAGCAAAAATAATTGTTACAGCACAATAGAAGGCTCTGCTCAACAAAAAAATGACTTGGCTCATAGGGACCTAGTAATGAGAAAGGTTTGCTTCCTTTCTATTCACTTATCAATGCGATATGGTTCATCATAATGTTCAAATTCTTTTTGGGGAGAATGGCAATGAAACTGCATTATTACCAATATAAATGCTAAATTTGCCTTTTCAATTACAGACTGATTCTTTCCAGGTTGAAGCAATAGAGCAAAAATGATGATCAATGGGCTCACAACAATGGTATACATAAAATATTCAGTCAAAACCCAAGAGGTGTATGCTTTAAAATGATTCTAAGGAGTATGTCAAGTCAAAAGAAAAAAAAATAAAAATGGTATCTATCTTAACCCTGCATACAATTTCCTAATGTATTTGAATCAACTACTTGTCCTGCTCTAGTTCCTCCAAGTCCTAAGGACAATTGTTGAAGGGGATGTTCCTTTCTCATTCTCTCAGTGCTTTTACATCTGCACCCAAATTAGACCTGTCAAGCTCTTACTGCTTTTCAGATTTGGCTTATGTCTCCTCAACGGCACAGGCAAACCCAAATGTTGCTATGTCAAAGATAAAGGCTAGAGGCACATGACTCCTGTCTTGTGAAGACAAATGACTGGGGAAAGGGATGGATAAAGGAGGGAGAATCAGCAAAAGGTCCTAATTTTGGGGCTTACTACTACCAAAGAAATGGGAAAGTGTGCAGGTAAAACTGTTGTTCTTGAAAGGGCTAGTATCTTTATCAACTTAGCTTTCCAAATTGTGTCATAGTCAAGGCATGATATTTTACGCCATTCTTCAGTGTGAAGTGATTAGCAGCTGCTATAGAGATAGGAAAATTTTCAGTGTGCACAAATACACTTGATCTCTCTGTATCAAGTGATATGCAGCATTTTCGTTTTAGAAAATGCAGCTATTTATACTACATGTATACCCTGTATTTAAAAGCGAGTCACTACAAGCCACATCATTTTGAAAATTAAATATCTGGGAGGGACCTGCTTTCTGAGTCCACAGCCTGGTATCAGATGTAGCTGTCCAGGCAATACAACACTCACTTTGCACTCAGATGTCTCAGAGCAGAGAGCAAATATTGACTCTCTATGCACATAAGCCACAATGATCAATTGTCTAAATTTGTTGGCCCAGACACTGTTTAGAGAGACACCACGAAACATAACAGTATTTCATCTATTGTGTTAATGGTCTCTCTCTGTTAGCATTAAAAAAACTTTATTCACTTACTAATTTGGAGATTGAATATGGCCTAAGTAACAGGCACAGAGAAAAGGTGAAAAAAAATAACATCAATTAGGAATCCTGTTCACATTGTATGACTACAACTGGTGCTTATCCTTTCTTCGAAAAACAAAAATGTATAACTCAATGTTCTTTTTCACTGTACTTTTTCAATATCATTGAAACATGAATTATTACAAAAACGTAGTCCTTCATGCAGCTCTAAGCTTTTAATTCTAATTTCTAGATGACTTCACCCTGTGAAAAACACCGAATTTTGAGATTTTAATAATTTTTGCATTTTTTTTGATATTCTTCCAATTTTTAGTTTGAGTTAGGTCTAACATACTAGTTCAAGCAATTACAGTGGATATTTTACGTATCTGTTTCAGAAGATTTTGGAGAAAACGAGCAGCAACAAATATTTTGAAAGCACAGGCTTGTAAAGAAAACATGTTTCACTGCAAAAGTAATTTTCCTCTTTAGCAGATATGATGAAGTGTTTTTTGGAAAGGAGTATGCCATTGTACTTGAGTGTTGTTTCTGAAGAAAAGGACTTAAAAGGAAATGTAGAATATTTTCATGTCTCTGGAACAGGTTAAATCCTTAATTGTCAGGTTTGACTGAGGCAATGACTGCAATAGGAATAATTTGTCTTGGATGATTGTGTTGGATGGTTTGCTGAATCCTTGATTTGTGCTTATTTAAGCAAAAGACCCTTATAAACTCTGTTCTGTTGAGCATGTGTGTATTTTTATATCTGTATGGTGTGTGAAAGAGATGGCAGTTTTGGTAATACAATTTTCAAGAATTACACTTTCTACAGAATGTGGGCAGAGCATCTGAGATCACCATGAAGCTGTTAGTTGCCATTTACTAATACATAATGTAATTTAGTTCTTATTGTGAGAGTTTCTGAGGATATACTTGGATGGACTTGTGAATGAGCTTGTGTAGTAAAACATGCATTATAGAAGGAATACGTTTCCATGCATATTTGAAGAATTTTTTTAAAGATTCAGAATAAGTAATATAATTCTTTATAAATTTCAATGGGTAAATTTCAATTCTCCCCACATACATGATGCATCAAAGATACTCGTTAATGAAATCCAGCATTTTTATTAATTTTATTTGAAAATTACCGTCTCATGAGTTTTATCCTATTACCATCACTTGAGTTTGATTGTGAAAGAATTATATTAGCCTAAATTTTGGATTCTCATACATCATCAGTTGTGATCTAGAACAGATGGGCTGAGGTTGTACAATAGGTTCCAAACCTTAACAAGAAATATAGGTCTATTTTTTGTAACATCAAATATAGTGTAAAAACCCCACAATGCTTCCCAATAGAGTGCTACCATTGTATCACTGGAACATTTGATAAAGGAGGGCTCTGATTGTATTTTAACTGGCATGGGGCTAAGGTGTTTTGCTTAAATCTCCATTTCCTTGTATTCTTGCAATCATGAAAGTATCTCAGCATTCATTTTTAAAAAAAGTAAAACAGATTTTAGGGAAAAAATTCAGGCTAGCTTCATGTAACCTCAGTACTTGCGAAAGAGCTAGGAAATATGAAGCATCTATGTCTGAATCTGGAAATTTATCACATGTAACACTGGGGGACCCAGAGACTAAGAAACATGCAGTCAGTGCATGCACAGAAGGTAATTGGAGCATATGAGCTGTAAGCTAAATATACCACAATGAGAGATAATATCTAAGTCTTGACAGATCTGTAGCACTGTGAGGGCAAACAGATTGGATTTGCCCTCTACTGTGAGCACAAGCAAATTTTCCCAACTTCTAATGATGTATTAGAGGGGAAAAATTCAACACCTGATCTTCTTCCCTAACTCTTGTGTGCCCTTGTAGTTATGCTTTTCCCATGTACTAGAAATTCACAGAACTCCATCTCTCATAAAATCCAAACCTAGGTATAGATAGATAAGCAGTAGTAAAGTCCATCTCGCCACCAGCAGATTGAATGAGAAGCCATTCCTTGTGGTGACATGCAGGAACCTGTAATGGTCACTGAGGAGTTGTGTGAATCAGCAGCTGAACAAATGCAAATGCAACCTTCTTTAAAAGTGAAAATAGCGTAGAACATTATTTTGGGGTAATTTTCTTTTCAAACTATGGCTTTAGTACTGAATACTAGAGCATTTGGATCTGTTTATGGTATTACTAGCCACAAGTACAGAAACAGTAAAGAAGCAAACTCCCTATCTGCTTCTGGTGCAAGAAGACTGATTTCCTGTTAGCAGATCAGCTGTTTAGAAGTTAAACTTTTTTGCTGAGGACATTTGATACAACCTCCTCTGAGGAAGCTTTTGTGGTTGTTTTTACTGCTTGAGACGGTATACCTGTAAGCAGTACTACTCTCAAGTGCCTCAATAGCATGCCCAGGGGCTCTGTTGACTTAATTTCTTTGAGTTCCAGCCATTTCACTTCCGTTGGCCACATCCTAAACACAAAATTTAACAGAAGTAGTATATTGCCCAAGTGGTGTGAAGACAGTTTGTTTGGTCCCAAAGTTTTGTGTGTTGGAAAACATCCTTTCAACCTTCTAGAAAAAAATTAAATCAGAGCTCAAATAAATGCAACAGATTTTTAAAAAAATGTTATTTCCCTGAAGAAGATATGTGCTCTGTATTAATGACTGGATTGTTATAAATAATTATTCCACTGGAAGATTACTGCTTTATACTTGACCATTTCATAACTCTTTCTTCAATATCACAGTAGTTCAAAACTAGGTATGATGAAGTAGAAACTTTAGATGTAGTCTTCTGCTTATAAAGCAGAAAATACCGAGATGAAACACTATTATCTCACTTTAAAAATTAATGTCTGCAATATTACACAAGCACATTTTACAAAAGTGAATATCTGACAGATGTTGGCTTCCCTGAGGAGTCATCAGAGTGATATGAAAATAATGAACTAAACAGCAGTGATTAAAGAGATATTTTGATAAGACTGTAACCATTCCAAAGAAATAATGTTGTGTAAAGAAAAATCAAAGTTATATAAAGCTGAATACAAGAAAGATGGTATCAAAGTAACACTGAGGTATACCAGTTAAAAAGGCAATTTTTATTTAAGCAAGTAAGAGCAGTAAAACTGAATATTCTGAACAGATAGAAGTTTAATAAAAATAAAGACTGTGAGCATCTGTTTAAGAAGAAAACCAGTATTTTTACAATAGTGGAGTAATTTCTCTATGATATCCTTTTCTATCCTGACTTTTAGAAATACTTCAGGACAGGTACTAAAAATTTATACATCAAAATATTTTGAAAAACTGGCCTTTTCTAGCAGATCTTGTGGTAAAAATATTCCTAAGTGATTCCTGCCATAAGGCACAGTAATAATAAAGTATATTTAAATATCAATCCACAAAATGCTTTGATGAGGTATGTTAGATATCACAATTTGCCATCCTTCTTCCATTCTATCTAATTATTTACCATTTTTCCCATGAGTGATATTTAATCAAAATAAACAGTAATTTTGTCTCAGTAAGTTAACCTGTCTGAGAAATCTGACTGCAATACGCAAATAACCTTTGGGTATCAATTAGGTAAGTGTCATATGTTCCAAATATCTGTTTTGTAAAATTATGAGCTCATTGTAATAAAAATCCTTTGTAACCTTCTAGCACTGTGATGCCTATTTCCCTTAATAATAGGTGCTGTAGCAAAATAAGACTTTACTAAGCTGGTTACATTCATTAATACTCCTGGAAAAAAGACCACAGAATAGCACAGCATCACGCAATCAACTAGGCTGGGGAAGACGTCTGAGATTATGGTGTTCAACCTGTGACAAAACACCACCTTGTCAACTAGACCATGGCACTAAATGCGAGATCCAGTCTTTCCTTAAACACTTCCAAGGGCAATCTGTGAGTCTTAGGTAGTTATTGTTATGCACAATAAGTATGAGTATACTTTTCTCTATAGTTGCTACACTGGTTATAGTACAATATAGTTAGTACAATTGTTACTATACTATAGTTATTCTATAACTTTGAAATTATTTCTCTTTTCTGAAAAACTAAGAATTTAGAAGAGATTTAATTTCATGTAACACTGCCAACCATAATGGCAGCACTAAGTGACCTCTGTCCTGAAAGGAAGGCGAAAGAGAATAATTTTGTATTTTTCACTCATTTTCTGGTGATCTGCAATGGTGTTTCCTCTTGCTTTAAGATTTTTAATGGAATGATTTTGCTTTACTAATGCTTACAGCATATTTCCATGAGAATCTGTATGAGTGTCTTATTTCTCAAAAAAATAGTTCTCTAGGGTGCTTGCAAACAGTATCTAAAAAGATAATAAATGTCTTTGCTCCAAAACATTTATTCAGTCTTCCTAAAGTACTCAGGAAAATCTGGAAGAACAGATAAGGCTTGAGTCTCTCAGCTATAGAAGTTGGACTTTGTTGCATTAGAAGTGAGAAGTATTTTCTGCAGAGAACGTTCCCTTGGTAGCCATTCTTCCTTTAACTCAGACAGCTGTTCCAGGGGGACCAGTAGAAGGCTAGTGATAAGCCTGACTGCAAAATATTGGCAAGATCTCATCTGCTGCAGATATCAGTTTAACTCATATTTGTTCCACTGCCTTCATTTTTCAGAAGGCTGACTTCAGTTTTCTCTGTATCTGAGATGAGTAGGAGTCCCCTCAGTCAAGCTTCTTGCAACTCTAAAGGCTGAAAAAAGTTATTGTCATATACAGTTCAGCATGCTCAGATACAGAAATGGGAAAGCTCACCTGTCCTAGACAACCAAAGGCATCTGACACTGGGGATATTACTGAGGTCTTGGGGAGCCCCTTGTGTCCTTTACTGTACAATTGCAGGCCTGATGTGACATCCTTAGTGAAATGGTCCTTTATGAGTTCTCTCCCTTTCTTGAAACGTGACCAATAAAATTACACATGCCAAGTGGTGTGTGCATGTGTTACAGATCCCTTTCACTACTTAGGAGAGAGGAGAACTAAACTTATAGGGAAGTTTTGGGTGAAATGGGTATTCCATAGCTTGTAGTGCACCTTCAATGTCATACTTCATGAGAAATTTATCAAAATCAGTTGTGTCTTTTGCATACTTCATGAAATCCTAGCTATTAAGTCTATCATCCAAGCTATTGCTCAGCTTGCCAAAGGACATCTTGAACTGAAGTCCAGAGAATGGAGCATATAATTGAATCACTACTGACCAGATGTCTCAACAACCCTCTCCTCCCCAAACACAAATGAAAGGAAGCAAATGAGACGTCCTAATTTAAACTTTTATTCTGACGACATCCCATTGTTTTGTTCCAACACTGAGCCAAGAAGAACTGAAGAGAAATCATCCTCCTCATTAAGTTTTCCAAAGGCTTATTATGATCACTTGTGTGCTGCTGATATCGCCACAGGAGCTGACTGAAACTTCAGAGATGAAGCCAATATGCTGTTTGAGATAATGGTAATGTATGCAAAACAGGAGAAAAATCTGAAAAACAAACCCACAAAAAACTGTCCTAGAAGCCAAAAGCTCGCAATTTTAGTACACCTTAAGATCAGACAGATGTTATTGATGAGACATTTGTGATCATTTTTTTCTTTATCTCAAATTAAACTAAGTTCCATAGATGATTTTGAACTGCTGGGGAATATATGCAATTATCCAACCAAGTAGAAAATATGACAGTGTCATTTTAAAACAGGGGACATGATGTGTAGACATGTCTTCAGAAAAGCCAGGTTTTCTTGTCTGCCTCTGGGAAAGTCTTGCTTTGCCAAGAGAGGCTGCATGGCCTAAGCAGCCTAAGCCTTTGCTAGTTATAGCTCTGAAACAGGCTTGTATGAGCAAATAGTGGCTTATGGGAGAGGACTTATATTCCTTTCAGACTTAGAAATAATTTAAAAAATTGGAAATGGGAAAAAATAGAGAATTAAAAAGGGGGATTTTGGTGAATTCATATTGCGCCTTCACCAATTGCTACCTCATTTGTAAAAGGATGGGTTGAAAAGGTAACTTCAACACTAGTAAAGCTGAATAAACAAGAATAAAAAAAGGTGGCAAATTGTGTGCCCATTGTTTCTGTTTTGTAGAAGGCTTTGATCTGAACAAAACAAAGAACTCTTTCACTGTGTTTGAGAAAAGTGAATTGACAAATACATATAAGTGCAGAAACACACATACATTTTATTTACAGTTTTCTGAGACAGCATATTCTGAAGCAGTTCAGGCAATGAAGGCAGATTGTTTTTAATGATTTATGCCAGTTGAATTAGAGATGATTTATCATTCTTTTCTCTAAAACAACTGACTGTAGAATAAGAAAAGAATTCTCTTGCTTTGTTTCCTGGCATAGAAAACTGTCATAGGGTTGGATTCATGGTGCTCAGACCACCACAGTGCTTTTATAACTCCAGTCACTTCAATTTTTTGTGTGGAGTTTTGGAGCGGAATAAAATCTGTGTTTTGCTTAAGAAGAATGTATATGTGATGCAAATTCATACATATATGCATCTATGACATGCAAATGCAGAACGGAGCTATAAATAAGCCTGTTTTGTTTTGATCTGAACTTTGGTAGACTCGAGGACATTATTTAAAATTTAGTGCTAAGTAATATTCAGTTAATGGGAAAATTCCTCCCTTTCCAAAACAGAAAAAAAAAACAACAAAAAGAAAGGCTTGATTCCCCCAGTCTGCAGATTATGCTGCTCCACCAACTCCCCATTGCTTTTTTTTTTTTTGAACAGGAATGCTGCTTACTGTTTGAGAAAATAATTGCAACAATCTTTATTTGTGAGGAGAGAATTCTATTCCTGCAGAGGAATTTAAATAGCAGGTGAGGATAGTTATCTCTTTGATATTTGATAAATGGAAAAAAGATTTAGTTATCTTGAGGTGAGATTACTTTTCAGAGAGGATGACATTTATTACCTCAAGGACATATTTCAGAAAATCCTTATTCTTTATCCAGAGGTGATAGTTCTGTTCATCAGAGATGAAGGCAATTGGGAAAAGAAAAGATTAATTATATTTTTGTGTGCTTGAGCAGGGGCTGCAATTGGTTTGTTTCTGCAGAGGACATCAGTGGAATAGCAAGTGTGTTCTGCAGAGAAGGAAGAGTTTATCCAGTGAGATTTCTCCCAACTGCTTTTCACATCTGTGGTAAATTTCCTGTGCTCTTAATCCTCATCAGTTAATTCCTTAATAGAGAAACATCCTGTCTATTGGATAGTTAGCTTGGGAGTCCCAAAAGCCCAATAATTTTAAGAGCAGCAGAATTAACGACTTGCTCTGGATTTGTGTTGTGTCCATTGCCTCCCCCCTTATAACCCCAGCCACCTGTTGTTTCCTTTTCCACCCCTTCCTGGGATACCTACACCTGCCCTTGCAATACCTCCTGCCACTGCTGTTATTATTTATCTCCCTCAATTTCATTATATCGTGGCAGGCAACTCTCAGGGCTTTCTAGAACACAGCTTCTAGCTTCCCATGATACCTAGAAGAGCTGGAAGAGACTTATACTAACTCAGCATATAAATGGTTCTGTTTTGTCTTAATTCCAAAGCCAGTATTGCTTAGTTTTTGAGGTTAGCTGTCCTCTGCAAGGCATTAATCTGAGGAGAGGTTGTTCTCCCTTTCTGCTGAATACCTTCTGTGCATCAAATTTCCTGCCTTCAGCACATTTGATTTTTTAGTGGGCATAAGTTTAGATTGCACAACCTACGTGCCTGCCCTGATGTCCCTGAGACTTTCTGCTCTTTGGCAAGTGACAATGGCTTCTTGCCATGCAAAAAGAGAAGATGTAGTCCAGAACCAACAAGACCCATGTTCCAGCTTGAGTTTTTGCTAGGGATGAGCAGTGGTGAAGCTACCTCAGCAACCTTGCTGCAGGCTGAGAAAGTGAAATAAATCAGATGCTGAGTAATACGGAAAGTTAGTTGCAGGAAGCACAGCTAATCAAGGACACCTTTGTAAACAGTCAGCAATTCTAAGAGAGACAGGGCAAACTGAATAGCATCAGATGGACTGTTTCTGACCAGCTTCTTGTCAGTTCACGGTGACAAATATTCCTAGGGTAGATGGGAAAGGAAGGACCTTTTCCTTCCTCATTTAGCCATAAACCTGTGTGGCTTAATATGATCAAAGAAAGAACAAACATTTTTTCAGTCTTTTCAGGAATTAAGGACTCTTTCAAAAATAATAGTGAAGCTAACCACTTCTGCAGATGTACTTAAAAATTGCTAAAAATAGTAAAAATTGAGATGATTCTAGAGTTCCAAATTACTGAGTTGGTCTTTTTTTTTCCAAGTATTTTGTCAGTATAGACTGGATCAGGCTAATATCCACTATTTTTTATTCTAAGTCTTTTGCTTCTGTCTTAATATTGTGAAAGCTAACTTTATGTTTCAAAAATCTCCCTCTGCAATATTGTATGCTTATGTAAAATATACCCTTTCTAGTTTGGATATTACAAAATTTAATATGATATTACAAAATTTAGTATGATATTACAAAAAGTGACTTGAAGATGTCAATAAGCTATTTTGTGTTTGAGAAAAAAGCCAATATAGCCTTACATTTATTTGGCAACTCTGAAAGCATAGAGAGTCACTCACACTGCTCTGTTGTAATTTATTTGAATTCTGGCTTGCAGTTCTAAACACAGAAGCTATTGAATATTCTCCCACTAAAAAATCTTACTTCAGGTTTTTGCCTGCTGAAAATTGTTTCTTCTTGAACAAATGGACACAGATTAGACAAGATTTCACACAACAAGAAGAATTGACAGAAGCCATATAGAGAGGATTGTAATCATAGGGCAAATGAATGAATTACATAATTTCACCTGCTTCTTCTGGTATCATTGATCATTGCTCTGCTGTATTTTCTTTAGTTATAATAAAATTTCTTCAACATATTCATTCTCTTGTTTTTAAAAAGTATATATTTTTTAGTCTTCTCTTGCTCTGAACAGATTACATAACAGGCATTTGGGATATTGGGTGAGTGGTTTACAAATAAAGGATAAAATTTTTACTTAAAGAGCATAAAAAAGAATTACTTATTTCTTATACTATATCTATTCTGTCAATGAGAGTAGTAGTAATAGAATTACTATCTATTAAATAATCACTCTTCCTTTCCATGTCTAGTTTCATTCTGTTTCCCCTTACCATACTGTCAAAAGTTCTGTGTAGAAACAGATGCTTCAAGTGGAATACCTTGCACGTCTACCTGCAAGAGAAGGGGATAAAGTATGGTTGTGGAAGAGATTAATTGGGCCCTGCTTTTGTTAAGCAGAGGAGCCTGGTCTCCCTCTGTGAAGTTGCAGATGATGAATTCAGGCCCCATTTGATCTTTATCCTCTCTGCAGTCTCCATAGGAGTCCTGAGTCAGTGTTTACAGTGATCTACAGGTATCACAGACTTGAATGTCTTAAAAGCCCTCTAGACAGTGGGAGTGTGGCACAATGCTCTGTGTTGGAAACCTGGTGTTTCAGTGCAGGTGCACAACAGGAAGTTTAGTAGAACCTGGAAGAGGAGGAAGAGTCCAAGAGAGAATGGACAGATTCTGTGGACCATCATTGGCTCTGAGCTGCCTAAGATGAGATGCTGAAAGCTGAGCTGGCTACTCCAGTCTCCCTTTTATACCAGCAGCAGGTTCTTCCATACAATGTCCTTGCTCGTCTAAAGGTAGGGGTGTTAAAGGTTTTTCCACTGAAGTGGAAAAAAGAGAGTCTGAAGTGACCAGCTCAGATTTGCTGTGAAAGTTGAGGCATCAAACTGAGGACAAACAAAATTCCCTTCTACCACTGCATGCTCTTCTCCTTCACATTCACTTGGGATTCAGCTACCTGCAAGTTTTTAAGCATGCTGTTTTGAAAGCACTGCCTCTTGTTATTGTAGTAGCCATTGTACTGGACATTACTCCTGTACAGGAATCAATGGAGAATGCCAGTAGTGGACAGGAAAAGGGACAGAGCCATGTTTTCATTATTACAAAGGTAATATCATAAAAACATTAAATATATTCAGAATCATGGAATCATTTACATTAGAAAAGACTTCCAAGATCATCAAGTCAACCTTTGACTGATCACCACCTTGTCAACCAGACTCTGGAATTAAATGTGACACCCAGTCATTTCTTGACTACCTTCAGTGATGGTGGCTCCACCACCTCCCTGGGCAGCCTGCTCCAATTCTTGACAATCCTTTCAGTGAATAAAATCCTCCTTATTTCCAGCCTGAACTTCTGCTAGCACAGCTTAAGACTTGGTTGTCTTGTCCTGTCACTAGTTGCCTGGGAATAGAGGACAACCCCCACCTGGCTACAGCCTCCTTTCAGGCAGTTTTAGAGAGTGATAAAGTCTTCACTGAGTCCCATTTCCTCCAAGATAAAAAAACCAAAACATCTCCCTCAGTCACTCCTCATACAACTTACTCTCCCGACTTTACTAGCTCTGTTCTTCTCTGGACTTGCTCCAGCACCTCAATGTCCTTCTTGTAGTGAGGGGCCCAGAACTGATAGTTGTACTGAAAGTGTAGCCTCAAAAATGCCCAGAATGGGGGAACAATCACTTCCCTGGTCCTGCTGCCCACACTATTCCTGATACAGGCCAGGATCCCCTTGGTCTTATTGGTCACCTGGCACACTGCTTGTTAATGTCCATCCAGCTGTTAATCAGCACTTCCAGGTCCTTTCCTAGCAGTCAGATTTCCAGCCTCTCTTACCCTTGCCTGTAGTGCTGCATGGGGTTGTTGTGACACAAATATAGGACCTGTCATTTGGACTTGTTGAACCTCATACACTTAGCCTTGGGCCATTGATCCACCCTGTCCAGATCCCTCTGCAGAGCCTTCCTACCCTCCAGCACAACAACACTTCCACCCTGCTTGGTGTGTCTGTGAACTTAATGAGGGGACACTCAATCCTCTATCATCAATAAGGGCACTAAACAGGACTGGGGCCAATACAGAGCCTCAAGAATACCGTGTAATACTGTCTGACAACTGAAAGTGGCACCATTTACCACTAAAGTTGTGCTCACATAGCACAGATGACAGATAGATAGATAGATAGATAGATAGACAGACAGACAGACAGACAGACAGATAGATAGATAGACAGATGATAGATAGATAGATAGATAGATAGATAGAGAGATAGATAGATAGATAGATAGATAGATAGATGTAATATTCCTTTATGTTAGAAGAACTTATGAATAGTATAGTAAGTTAGAAATAGGGAATTTATGCAAGGTAGACCAAGGAAAGCTCCCAGGACCTCTTTTTAATTTTTTTTCNTATTCCTTTATATTAGAAGAACTTATTAATAGAATAGTAAGTTAGAAATACAGAATTTATGCAAGGTAGTCCAAGGAAAGCTCCCAGGACCTCTTTTTAATTTTTTTCTCTTTTTCTTCTAAGAAGAAAGGATAATCCAGGATGAATGAAGACTGCCACACCACAGGTACAGTTTTACCNTTTTTTTTTATGAAATGTCTTTACTGAGATGGATAGGAAAAGGCAGCTTTGGCTTCCATGTCATTCTACAGGTCTTTAGTGCCTAGAGCTTCTGAAGGACTTTCTGGAAGAGCCAAGAACAATTTAAAGTCCTTAAAAGAGTCAAGGCTGGTGTGGGAATTTTTGTGTGGCTTTTCTAACCCACTGGATTTATGTAAATGTGTCACAACAAAGATGCAAGGATTGTATGGAAATTTTTCATGCTGTTTGATCCCCAACAGGAGTTCTGAACTGTTAAAGTCCAGGTTTTCTGTGTCTTGCAGAAGTAGCCTGTATAAAAGCTTAGGACATCTGTATGGTCCTTCACTCAACACTTAAATGAGTTTATTGCAAGTCCCTTGAAAAATCTTTTTTCACCTTTGTGAAGGAAGGACTGGGGAACAAAGTATGGATGTGATGCTACGTATGAGATCCAGACAGATTATTTCAGAAGACTTGATGGTGTTGAGCACTCAAACTACAGATGCACCTGGAGAGAGATCAAGCACTGCTTATAACATTTAAGAGGATACTTGCAAATCTTTATCACAAAATCATAGAATATCCTGAGTTGAAAGGGACCCACAAGGATCTCCAAAGTCCAACACCTGGCCCTCCACAGGACAACCCCAAGAAAAACACCATCTGCCCAAGAGCATTGTCCAAAGCTTTCTGAACTTTGTCAGACTTGGTGCTGTAACCACCTTCCTGGGGAGCCTGTTACAGTGCTCAACCACCCTCTGGGGGAAGAACCTTTTCGTAGTATCCAAACTAAACCTCTCCTGACGCAACTTCATGCTATTCCCTTGGGTTTAACACTGATCATGACAGAGAAGAGATCAAATCCTGGTCCTCCACTTCCCCTCGTGAGGAATTTGCAGACTGCAATAAGGTCTCCTCTGTTTCCTCCTCTCCAGGATGAACAGACCGATTTTACTCATGTTTTCTAAGTTCTTGGATACAAGAATTGTTGAGCTTTGGCCAGATAATTCCAGTTAAGAAATATGCACTGTATAATTTTCATATTTTTCATCACATTCAATCATCTAATCTATTTAATACTTTTTGTTATCACTTTCCTTTCTGCAGCATGCAGTGAAGTCTAATCTCAGACTGAAACTCAGGAACAGTAAAGTGTGGGTATTTAACATGCCAGCTGCATTTTATTTTTAAAAAGATAATCACCTTTTGTACTGAAATTATTACATATATATATTTAAAGAGAAAAGGGAGCTCTGACTAGTGAGTTTACATCAGCTTTCATGAGATTTAGCAGGAAATACTACTTATAAAGACTTTTTCTGGGAATATCACCCTGGATTCCTATTTTTTAACATCTTGGTATTTGTTGCTGTGAAGACTGTTAATTGTTCTGCTGATGTCTTTAAAAGTAAAAGTTTCTAAGATGAAAAATACAGGTTGTGTCTACAACACAGAACAGCTCCTTCTCTCACAGGACCACTTCACCAACTTCACATTTGTGGCTGTCAGAGAAAGAGAAGCACTACTGGCAAGGTAAAAAAGTGTGCACGATAAAGGAGTGCAAAAATCTGCTCCTTGCTGTTGGAGCACTGAAACAATAGCAGTAGGATCACTCCTGTTTGCAGGCAGGAGTCACAGAGGAGAGAAGAAACCAGCCAGCGCACAGAAAATTGCAAGGGTCTAGGCAAAAAGGCGAGCACAGTGATCTACACAATGGTAGCATTACAGATGCCTCGGTGTTCTTGTAAAACCTATTCCTGATCATGTTAATTCTTGTTCATTATCATATAACCCAAGTTCTTCATCTACCACAAGTAATATGAATGACTTATGAAACTTTTTCCCTGGTCAAGGTCACATCCATTTGGGGGTGCATATTTTTAAACTAAAACAATAAAGTTATAGCTGAAGGAAAATTCAGACTTATAGAGTGCCAAAAAGAAACGCACAACAATTTGCTGATGAAAAATCATGCCAGGAATTTGAAGGCGTCTCTAAGGCTTAGTTGAATTCAACTTTCAATGGCACTGCTGCACAGGAATATTATTTATTTCTATTATGGTTGTTATGGTGGCTAGTGAGATACTGTGTGTTGCAACTGCAAAGGACTGTGCAGAAAAACACTGTGAGAGCAGAGACAGAGCATGTACATTTGAGAAAATGAGGCACTAATATCCTATTAACAGCAAATGATTACGAACACACATATTCCCTGAAGCCTCAAAGAAAGTCAAGTATAAAAATGAGAAATAATTCTCTAGTTTGTAATGTCTGCTTAAAACAGGATTCCAAGAGGAATCTCACTATCTCTTCAGCAATGACTAATGATATGGGTTTTGTCATGAAGTGACTTTTTTTTTGCAAGAGCAGAGATTTGTCGTAATGTAATGGGCTAAAGTCTTGTAAATAAAAATACTTTTTCACACAAAACAAAGAGATAATGATATCATCAGATACAAATACTCTGGTACAGCAACTGCTGGGTGATGACTTCAAATAACTTTTCTGGGAGTTTCAATTAATTTTACATAATATTCTGGATTTGGCTTGTCAAAGATTGTAACTGAGTGCTTAAGAATTGGCTAAAGGAGACTGGACATGTAATAGACTTAGGACTTTTTTGAAAATCCTAGTCAGAAAAAAATCTGTCAATATTACTGAAACACTGTGCATATGAAAAATTAATGTATTAAGTAGAGAGGTTGAAAATAAGAGGGAAAGTTACTTTTCTGAAGAACAATGTAATCATCAGTATTTGAATGAGATGATATATTATCTCATTATTATCATAGTAATTAAAGTGGCCTTATAATATGAAACTCATTATTAGGCTACCTGCTTAACAGCAGGTTGTCAAGAAGTATTGCTAAACCTCACCAGGATACACACTGCAATTAAACCATGACAGTGTATACAGCTGGCCTGAATTCCACTTAGGACCTTGGCCTGGAGAACTGGGTGTTTCTGAGTTTTTTTTGGATGAGAGTAACAAGGCCTAAGTGAGATGAACACTTATACATCAGCATATAGGTCAAATGATGTTTCTTTTGTATAGGGCTTGGTTCTACTCTCCTGTTCTTAAAGTCTAGCATTAAATACAGGAATACCCCTTACATTAAATTACACTACAAATAATATGCCAGTTTTCCTAAATCCAATGTGTTCACTTTGCAATTTAATACTAACTGGTTTAATTATTGTGCTCTTTATTATAAAATAACATGTAAAATTGTATATGGTAGATATCAGTGATGGTATAGGAGAGTATGAGTTAGTCAGCGGGGTAACATTTCTACTATTGGAGATAATTTCTTTATTATTACTTCCCCAAAATATCAATTATCTCTCATTTTACCTCCTTCCCCTATTTTACATTTGTTTTTTATTTTCCTTCTGTATCTACAAAGAGATAATTGAAATGGATTATATGCCTTTGCTATGGTACATGAATTTGCCATAACATATCTGTATATTACTTTGTGATTATGTTGCTAAGTCACTGGAAATGGTAGTTTCTTCTGTGAATATCTCTTAAACTCTACCATTTCCCTATTAGTGTCAAGAAAGCAATAACTGCTGCAGTACTCTCATATGTGATATGATGAGCAGGGAATATTTCTGTGGACCACTATTTTTCTAGCAAGTTGGTACTTGTTACTGTGATGACTGAGAAGGGCCCTATTGATGTCCTATAAGGTAACACTTGATTGGATGACAGAAAAATACAGGCCATGTGTTGTCACTCATCTGTGATTAGAGTGACCACATGAAAATCATTTGCCCTGTGAGTGGTCAGCAACTGCTACTTTAACACAGAGTTTCTGGAAGAAACATAGAGTTTGCAGTAAAGGAGGGAGAAGTGCAGGCCATGTCAAGAGGAAGGATTCGCATCTTGGGTAATTAGATGGTTTGTGTATTTGACTTTTTCATTTATAACCCTTCCCCAAAACTTGGTGGAGACCTGCTCTTGGGAAATGGCTCACTGGTATCTCTCAAAGAGGCTTCACTTTGTGGTTGTGGTGGAGAAAGACTCTTGGAAGCTGGTGGGAATAGTTCTCACTCTGAACTTTAAAAATGTGTGAAACTAGCCATAGCTTGTTCATCAGATTTCCACAGCTCTTCTCCGTGAGCAGTGTGATTTAATGCATATGTCAGAAGAACTCCAGCATAATTGACCCTCTGCTCCCAGAGAAGATTTCCATTGTGTAAAGAGTTCAGTCATGGTTTTTATATTGTATGTTGCTTGAAATATCATCTGCTTTTTCTTCCATCCAATGGTTTCATTGGTATGGAACTATGGAAAGTCTGAAATAAAATGACTGTTATATTATCCTTTCTTTCCAAAAGTCAAAAAGCATGTCTACCAGTGTCTGCAGCATTTCACCTGTGTTGTCATTTCCAAAGCTGATGGCATCAAGTTGCCATTTCCAAAGGCATTAAACTATACATCCAAACAATATTTGATATTTGTCAGAAATTTCCCCTATATGGCAGTGCTAGGTTTAGAGTTGGACTCAATAATCTTAAAGGATTTTTCCAGTTTCTGATTCTAAAATACTGAAATTTGAAAACAAAATTAAAGGTAGTGGTATATATTATACAAATTATGTGTTAATTTATTTGATATTGTATGGGTATACTAATATGACACAGTCGACAAGGAGAACTTGAATAGAGACTTGATAACAACTTCAAGTGTAACAAATCAATATAACAAGTAAGGACTAAGCTTCTCCAAATGGAAGCCCAGGTGTGATGCAAGCAAAACCCTTGCTGTTCCACATTGTCACTTGATTTGAATTCAATATCTTGTGTGCACATTGTCCATTTTCTTTAATAAAAGTAATCATAAGGGATTCCTTGCAATTAGGAACTCTGGCATAGTGCTTACAGAATTTTTGATAGTTTCCATGTAGCTCTGAGAATAATAATTAGCTTTTCTGTGGCTAAAACATGCCAGGTTTTTATTACTATAATTGTCAGTCTTGGTGATCTTCTTGGTTATAGTACCTTGTTTCACAGCAAAATCCATCCAGAGAAAAAGTGATGATACCCTTGACTTTACTCTGGCTTTCTTTATGTGTCCCTCTATGTAGTTGTGTGTGAAGCAACTTTTCCTTTGAGCAGGTAGTATCCTCATAATGTCTTCAGTGAAAAATACCTAATTATTTTTATCATGGATACTGAAATGAGTTAAAACTCGATGTGACAAGCTCAATCTAAAATCATTTCAGTAGTTATGGCAGCTTCTGTTTGCTTTTCCTTATACATACTTTTGGTAAAGTAGGATGGCCTCACTGCACTCAGACTCAAGATATTCCTTCATGTACCCAGCTCTGTGTGTGGGACAATTTTAGGAACATACTTTTCATTTTCTGAGCCACTTTGTTTATCTGAAAAATAAAGGTAATGATGTCATCTTCCTTTGTGTAATGCTTTGTGACCTGCTTGCTGAAGGGTGAGGTATAGTAATTACCACTGTTCTTCAAAGACTGTATTTTCTTAGTTTAACCAAAGCATTTTTGGTAACTTTTAGTTTTATTATTCTACCCTTTATATTATATTACCTCTATTTAGTGAATTAAATATTCTGAAACTATCTTCTAGTGTAGAATTCTGGTTAATACATTTACTGTATAAATAGAAAAACCAAATGGAAGATTAAAATGCAGATGAGATGAACTGCCTGAAGAGAGCATACCCACTTAATAAACTAGTTTATTACTGTAATGCCATAGTCTGGAAACAATTTTTCAAAGCCTATTAGCATACATAAAAACATTGTTATCTCTGTGTTTAAAATAATTGTGAAACCCATTTGGCAGAAAGTTGATGTCTGAAAGGTTAGGTGACCTGGGTGAAAATTGTTGGGTTTTATGATTGCTATTTATTGCTGCCTTCATGTTTGGTTTATTACACTTCCAGAGGTATTCATTATTGATATACATGGTCAATACTTGTAGAATCCTCCTAGGGCCTTAGAATCAATATATATGTTGTGGTAGTTTCAAAAGTTCACAAGCAAAATGTAAAGAATATTTCTTCTGTGAATGTAATTTTCGAGTTTAATGATCATTTACTCATTATTTTTGAAGAGAGAGACTATAAATACATCTCCAAATTCAAATTTTCTCTCTCACAACTATTTTAATGTAAAGCCAAATGCATACTTTCCCAAGGATGGTCCTCACATGGCTCTAATCTAAGGATGATACACTGCAAGTTTCTCTATGAGCTTTCAGTTCTCTGCACTGAAGAAATCTGTACCAAATCAAGCACCCTGTGTTTTGGATTCGTTGTGTTTGCACTTACAACAGGAGTTGTCAACAACCTTGGAGTATAATTTAAATTAAGAATTATAGTCCCAGTAGGGAAGCATGAGTTCATATCTTCTACTTTACCAATTACACGTATTCAGGAGGCACAAACTGAAACATGGGAGATTCTCTGAACGTGTTTCTTTGTGAGGATGGCTGAGCATTGCCATAGGTTGTCCGTAGAGGCTGTGTGGTCTCTATCCCTGGAGAAGTTCAAAAAGCCATCCAGATGTGGACCTGATGTGTGATATGGAGCACTTAACCAATTTTATGACAGGGTGCAGCTGGGCCTAGGGTTTAGGTGTCACATCTTGATGTGTTCCAGGGAAACAAAATCTGGAAATGGACAGGGTAGGGAGGAAGCAGTTTGGCCAACAAAAGCCAGGTGGGTTCATGGTGGGTTTAACTGTCTTTTATTTGTCTGTTTGTTTGGGATTTTTGTTTTGTTTAGCTTGTGGGTTTTTTGGTGGTTTTTTTTTTAAGGGGAATTGGAATAGAAACTCTTGAATTTTAAAAAAGAATAACTCACATAGGTATTTCAGCCATTTCCTGTGGAAAGTTAGTCAATATTAAAGTACTTTGCCATAGGATGATCAGATAAGATGAATTACCCTGAAATTGATGGAGAGATTGGAGCCGATTTCTTTTGTAACTGAGACTCATTTAAAAAAACCCCAGAGATATAGTTGAGGTAAAGACAATATATAATTATATTAATTAGAATAAATCAAATAACTCATTATTTATCATTTGATTCTTTCATATTATTCACATACCTTTAGATCAGCCCAGAAATATAAGTAGGAACTAGGCCCAACAAGTATAATTTAATTAACATAATACATCTCTTTTGACATGTCCAGAAGTAAAATGGTCAGCAGGCCATTACATTTCTTTATTTAATAAAAGTGCATATAAATGACACAATGAAAAATTCTTTCAGGCATGGTCTTTAGAAGACTGTCAAATGATGTCAGATGATGCTTTCAGGTTTAGATGTCATTATCTAAAGACACACATATGAAAGACACTGTGTAAAACCAGAGTAAATTCCATCCCACTTTACTTATACTAGTTTCCCCTCTCTTAACAGAATACAGATAAACAGTATAAAGTTGGGTAATCATGATTGAGTAATCATCTGGGCAATCTGTTTTTTCTTTTGTAAAAATTACTGACAGTTAGTGCTGTACATTTGCATTTTACCAGATGACAATAAGAAAGAACAGTGCTTGATGAAGTGCTTTACCTTGAGTGAAGGTAAAAAGAGCTTTTATGCCTTAATTATTGCGTGTGGCTGGTTTGGAATATGTGCTTGCAAAGCATAATCCAAACATAGCCTTTCAGAGAGGTCTGGACACTCCATTACAGCAGATGAAACTGGTTTCTTTCCATTATAGAAACCAGGCAGTGAAAATACCATGCAGGGAAACAGTCAGTGTACACAGCAGCTTTCATTTCAGATGTCCTAAGCCCAAGGAGTAATTCATTCTCAGGAACTGATTTTAATCGCAGTTCAGGACAGCTATCCTACTGCTCACATATATCCTTCTCTAAGCAATATTGCCTACACAGAGCCTTGCAACCAAGCATAAAAATTCACCTTTCTCAAAGGAATATTTGACTGATTGTTAAAATTTGAATTCTGTGAATGTGATATGCAGCAGCCTGTTCTGCCACTTTATGGAATTCAAATTGTTTGTTGAAAAATTAAAACTAAACAGATTTATTTTTAATATGTATCATATGAAATAAAGTATGGACAACATAGCACTTTATTTTATATATGCCAAGAAGGAGATCTGGGATTTATCTCACAGTGGCTGTTGTATGTGCCACTGTTATAATCAAACACCAAGAACGAATAGAACCTAGCAGGGATTGACTCAGTCTATGTAGTTTCAACCATCTACTTTACCCACAGATTAGTGAATAGGCACAAGTTTTGACTCACGCAACTTTTTGGTTTTTACTCTTTGCNTTCAGAGTGAATCTGGTCTGGTTTTTACTCTTTGCTCCCCTTTCCTTGGAAATGTTGCAAGAAAACATTAGTCTATTGCTAAATTGATGGACAGCTGCATATAAAGTTTAAACAAATCTGGTACATTTTTCCCCAAATATGTACAGACAGACTAAAAATAACAGGTTTTAAAAATATTTCTAGGTTTTATATTATCAGTGGATTACAATCCTTACAATATTCAGAAGCTTTATTTAGTACTTACTCTGTTTTGAATTGCATTAAGATGAATATGGAAATAAAAAGAATCAGTAGGATAGTATTTGAATAAAAATTTACTAAATATGAATATGCAACAAAAAGAATGATTAAAAAAGTATTTCTCACTGAAAGAACAGTGATTTATTAAACCAAAAAGCTGTGCCTATTATGTGTAACTCAAGATGTTAAAACTAGTGTAAATCACTTTGTCATATTTGCCTTATAACTACGTTTTTATTGAAAAAAATACTCTCAGATTTCCAGTTTCCAATTGGCTTTTTAATCTTTATTAATTGATATGAAATAAACTGCCTAATCTAGGAAAAAATCATTCTGAATCTTCAAAAGTGGCTATAAATCCCTTTTAACAAATTCCAGTATGTTGTAAAACAATTCCCTCTTATTGTCAGTCTTTCATTAAATCTTAGGCAGTATAGGTGCAGGCAGCAAATGGGTAAGGTTTAAATGTAATTGTAAGCTAGCTTTGTAGCTTAAACTGATATGGGATTTGAGATAAGTTATTATGATGTCAACTAATAATGCAATCATAGTAATAACAATGGTAATAAAATAGTACCGTCCCCCCAAAAAAAGTATTTTAAAATAATAGGCATTGAAATTTTTGTATTTGCTTTTTTGGGGTGCTAAGGGGCAGATTTTATAAAGGTTGGATGTCTGGAGTGTCTTCATTTTATTATCGTAACTTTTCATGTGTATTATCCATTACTGTTACAGAAATGGTTTTAAATCCAAACTGTTGTATTGTAAAAGTGATTAAAAGCATTGCAACCACCGTAACATGCCTTCATGTGCCATGCCATGTTGCTGATCTAAAGAAAGACATGTCAGCAAGCTTTCCCTCACAGGCTACACAAGAAGACATGAAATATTACTGATGCTGTTTGCATATAGATAACTTCCAAAGTAAAGTCAGTTAACCAAAGCCTGCTTGTTGCTGACACATAAAAAACTCAGTCCTCAGTTTTTGAGTAAGGATGTATTTTAACCTGTGAATCTCTTTACCAATCTCTCTATGCAGAATTATAAGAACTTTTTGAGATATTTTGTTTCTATAGCCCAGGAACTTTGGCACTTATGCTTTAGCCAGTGCATGATTTACAAAATACCCTTAAGCATGGCTATCCTCTCAAAGACTAGGAACAGATTACAATCAAATTTTACTCAGAGAGTTGTGATCATAATAAAATACATAGGAAGTGTTTTTATTATAACCGAAACATATGGTTGTTAAAATTTCAACATATATTTCTGAAATATATGAACTATTTGTGATTCCAATTGAAAAATGCACAAGCTTTGCATTCCTTTACCTTCATTTCCAGGTAGTTGTCTTTTCATATAAAATAGCCTTATTTTTTTCAGTATTTTGTTGGCACTAAAAATATTTTAAAATCCACTTTGTATGTATGATATTTTTACTAAACATATTTA
The DNA here is from genome assembly GCA_013396695.1 of Sakesphorus luctuosus. Classification (NCBI taxonomy): domain Eukaryota; kingdom Metazoa; phylum Chordata; class Aves; order Passeriformes; family Thamnophilidae; genus Sakesphorus; species Sakesphorus luctuosus. The sequence goes on from VWZD01008080.1 coordinate 40,806, forward strand.
AAGCCATTTTCATTGTTCTTTGATGTAATATCTGCAAAAGGGCTATAAAAGTGGCAAAATAGTCTTTTATTTTGGTGACTGTATCTGTTTATCTAGTATGTAAAAGAGACTGCTGTACAGAAGCCCAGGATAATTTCTTCTGGAGTTATTGTCTCCAGATTGTCATTTGAACTATGTAATTTGTCAAGGCTTGACTCTGTTCTGTTGAAAGGCTTGTTTTTTCCCAAACCTCAGAAAGAGAACCACTACAATTATGACTTTCACTGGCTTTTTTTTTCAGTAGTGAGCACTCCTACATCTCATGATTGCAAATGAAGACACTTATGAGAACTTTTGTTATTTCCTCAGACTTCTCTATTTTGTCTGTGTTTTCTCTATATTTTGTGTTTTCTCTGTATTTTATATTTTCTTATTTTGCCTTTCATTTCTTTTTGGAACAAATTGTTATCTCAAATAAGGGCACAGTTGTAAACGACTGAAACAGTTTATCATTGCTTTATGGAGATTGTAGAAGAAACCTGAGCCTGAAAAATGTTCCATAGGCTTAAATTTTATCTATATCTTAATTTAATATCTGACTTTAACAAGAAAAAAATGTACAAATAATGGAAGTGTTTAAATGACATTGAAGACTCGTAGAGGATTATAAATAAATAATTACTGGGGGAAAAAGATTATTTTGGTAGTTAGGTGAGCAAGTCACTTACTAATTACTATTTCAAACCCTATTTTCTATTGTTATAACCTATTCCCCCTTAGATTTCTACTCAAGCCTTTGTCTGTTGGACAAATTGTTGGAAGTTGCTTATATCCAGTCAGTACAGATAACACCACTTCACTTCTGCTCAGCAATACAGATCCAATTGGTATGAAATTCCTGTATAGATTTTGTACCCATAGATGCATATCACATAGTTGTTGGTTCAGCAGAGCTGGGTTGGGGAACAGGGTCTTATCCTACATTCTTCTCTCTCTCATTCCTAAATGACGGTAATAAGTGATGGGATGTGACTATCCCTGTGCTGTTGGCAGACTGCCACCATTGCTGACCCTCATGGTGACTTATCAGGGAGGGCAAGATCTGCACTTGAGTCACCATCAGCTCCCAGCTCAGCCTCCACTGCAAAGTAGCCTGCTCATCTTCCTTCCTGGCACACTTAAGCAAAACCTAAAACAAACAAATGTATAATGCTATAAAAGGTGAAACCTGCAGCATTTAATTGTTAGATATCTGAGGCAGAAATTAAGCCCATGTTTTACAGTGCCATGAGGTGCCCAAGGTCCATTGGACAACGCATGTGTTTTTCCTTAGATTAGTTTCAAAGCTCACTCTTTTGCACTTGGAATTCTCATTTATGTTTCAAGAAGTTGTACTTTCCCAACCTTTAGAACTCATAACCTGTGAATATCTCCATCAAATCAGCAACTGTCACTATTATCTAAATAAAAGATTGCATCATTTTCTAAAATGCGACTAGAGGAGGAAATGCCAGACTTCCATTTCTCTGCTTTCTCCATCCTCTGGATGAAAAAATTTGTCAAGCAAGTGAAAGAGATCCAAAATCAATTTCTTTTGCTGCAGAATCTTCCTCCCGATTTATACAGGAATATAAAATATTTTGGAGACAATTTCCATTTCATCTGTTGATGTTACTGTAATTTGCTTTAGTTTTGTTTACTCATATAATTTAATGCAGGGACTTGGAGCTGAAAACTTTCTCGTCATTATAAGGGGTAGAGAATCAGAGCAGCACCCAGTGGAGCACCAATTTCTCATCTGCATTGGGAAAGACTGAAAAAGAATACTGTAAAGTGCCTGCCTAGGTGAGGAGAGGGTGCTAGGTGGTCTCCAGGGAAGTGCAACATATTGAAGGGAACCTTTTCCCCCTCACTTCCAGGGTAAGTGCTAAAAGGAAGACATGTATCCCTGTGTTTTAAGAAACAGCAGTGGGTTCTCCTATGATGTATAAAATACTGAACTGGTACTTTAGCCTTAGTCCAAAAATGCTTACAAGGGCTTCTATGCACATGAGCATTTAAGTTAAAAGCAAGAACAAAACCCCCCACTCTTTTATTTTAGATCTCATTCAGGCTTGATAGAAGAAGATACCATGGTCTATTCCACCACAAGGTGTACAACTGCAAGTAAAGAAAAGAAAATTTAAAGGGCCAAGAACAACACAGTTAAGAAGTAAAATGGTTCAAATTCTTCCTAGATTGCCTCAATATTTGCATTGCAATAAAAACACCTTATTTTTACTTTGAAAAAGAAATCAAATATTTTTCACTGTGAGGATTTGGGAACAAATAAAGTTAATCTAGAACTGTATTTGCAACAAAAAAAAATACCTAATTGAAATGTTGTGGATCACTGATAAATGCCAGCTTCAGCCTTCCCTGGAAGCTTGGGGAAATGAAACTGGGCTGGCTGGAACTCTGCAAGGTAGCTGCTTTTTTTCCACTTTTAGACATGAATCGATTGATTTGATGAAAAGTAATTTATCAAGGGGGAAAGGCGACAGGATAATTTACAGTGCAATGAGATGATTTGCCATCCCTATAATTGCTTTCCTAAAATCTGAAGTTATGTACAGTCCTTTTCTTGGCAAGGCTTTTAGTGGGACTGCTTTTTGCTTCCCAATGCTTTGGCCACAATCTTTTCTCAGTTTGTGATTTTTGGGTCCCTGCCCGCTCACCCCAGCGGCTGGTTGTGCACTTCAAGTCCCTCAGCTACTGCTCCCACAGGCAGTTTGACTCTGCTTCATGCTGCCCTTGAACTGCTTGTGCTGCTTCTCTTTGCTGTCCCAGCTCTTGATTGCCCTGGATAAACTTGGCTGTTTTCTCTTCAGTGCATATTTCTGTTATCTGAGAAATAAAACCTATGGGTGGTTCCTTTGCCAACAAGGCACTACTGAAGCAATCTTCCCCAGTCCCTTTCTCTAGGCTTCCATCTTTTTACTTAGAGCAGTTGCCTAAGCCACACTTCTTCACTTTGGTCATCCTAGAATTATAAAACATCTTCACGGTTGTGGGACATCCTCCATTTAATATCAGAACTTATTTGATAACAAAAATGCCTCTGTTTACACATTTTGAAGTGTTTTAGACCTGCCCACTTTTGTAATTTTGCAAACCTTTTCACATATGAGATGCCAAATGACAACCAATTTTTTTTTTCTGACTTGCTTTTTTTAAAGTTTGAGCACTGAACTTACACATTTGGGGTGAAGTGGTGCTATTTTAAATTGTTGCTCAGTTTTGGTGTTTGAGCTGTCACTGAAAATGTCTTTCAACTACCTTCCTTTTATTAGATAATACCCGTGATCTCCACCTTTTCATTATGCTTAAATTGTCTTAAAACTGTTGTCTTTACAGCTTGCTTTTGATTGTTTTATTATATTAATCTAGACTCAATGTTCTTGAATCCATTAATTTAACATATTTATAAGGATTTGCTTATTTTGAATATAAAAATTAAAGAAAATTTGACACTATTTATAATTTTTCAACCAGGTCTGCCATACATAGTGCAAAAAAATACCTCAAAAATAAGTGCAGAAATCCCTGATATGTCCTTTAGGTAAACAGTTCAGCTCCTTGAGTTATACCTGATAACAGAAAATACACTACTGAGTTGCCAAGTGAGTTTTAAAATTTTTCTGATCTATTATGTTATATACAAAAACTAATATTGCCTTCCCAGTCTAGATGAACATATAACTTTTTTCAGAGCTTTTCTGTGGACAGAGATAATTTAGTAAGATTTCTCTCTCATCTCTTATTTCTCTGCCCATGTTTCTTCTCCCCCACCACTGCTACCTCAGGAGATGTTTTAAATTATATTTAGCCTGGGTAAGATAAATAAATGGGGAAAAGAAAGAGCAATATAGTTTGCCTTAATGGTGATCAGCTAAGAATTTCCTTGGAAATTGTAATCTGAGGCTTGAGTGAAGGATAAATAGAAATTACTACAATTTCAGTGAGCAATCAGCATGCTCCATAACTGAGATCAAAATATTGTACAGAAGTACACATCTTTTTAATCAGGAATGGTTGCACTCTTATTTTTTGGTAACAAATTAACTTCACTGTATTTAACAAAAAAATAAATGTAGATTCCTTTTCCAGTGCTGGAATTTAACCAAAATCTCAAATCTGGTCCTTTGTCTATAATATGTATATACAGCATTACGGACTGGAAAAGGAGATATAAACAAGTTTCCTTTTTTCCTTTGAGGCATTAGGACTTTTATATATTCGTAGATTTAAATATTTTATGTATTTGTAGATTTTTATATAGCTGCATGTTTTTTCACACTTGAGGTAGCAGCCAACAGTTTCTAATAGTTTCTCACTGTTTGTGCCACATTCCTGGATTTTGTTTATCTGCCTTTTAAATGGAAAAGACAGTAGCAAGTACATTGTGTTTGGGACACGTGTACCTAGACCCGAATAACAAGGCAAAACAAGATAGAAGGCCCAGAACCTTTAGAGGTGCTCCAATGGGGCAATTCTGAGCGTGGTACCAGGGTGGTACCAAGGGCAGAAGGTTCTCGGGTTGTGTTAACCCCCTAGGTATGATAATTAAGTAGTATTATTAATTTTGTAAGAACCCTGTATTGTGTGTCTGTCTGTATATTCCCTGCACCTGAAAGCTTTCATTAAAGGACTACTCTCTACTTTACCTATACTAATATCATCTTGAAAGATTTTTTTCCTTGATTTTAGTCAATACTTTCTCTGTATCTCTAATTTTCATACAAGGACCCCTTCTTTAGAGCAGTAACATTAACTGCTCAGGTTTGAGTATCTTTCCTCCACGTTGAGTACTCTTTTTGTCTCTGACAGTCCCATAAAATCAGATTTTGAAAATCCTGGCTGTTTTAGAAAGAATAGCTAACACTTAACCCATGTGTATTTGTAAACCACAAACAAATAGTATTTCCTATTCGTTATTTAGTATGTAGAGTCTAACAGTGAAAACCCCAGAAGATCTCAGTGAGAGTGAGGCCTCTTTGGGACATTGGTAGGAACATGGAAAGCCTGTTCCCAGAGGAGCTTTCAGAATGGGAAATCAAGAGAATAAACAAAGAAAAGAGAGATTTGATGTGACTTGCCCTAGTTTGCAGAGAAGGTGACTGATAGGGTTGGGAATAAAACAAAACTCTTCTGACTCACAGGTTGCTACTCTTAAAACTGGAATTTAGTTTTTGTAGGCACCTCAAAATGTCACTGTCAGTGAAAGAGTTGAGACAAAACATTCCCGAGTAAGAAATGTCAGATTGTTATACAAATGCTGAAAAAGGTTCGACTAGATTTATGAAGGATTTGCCATGCAATAGATTTAAATTCTTTGAAGTGAATTTCATGAATTGGAATAAAGTTTAAGTATGATACATTTGTGTAAGTTTGATACGCTTTGATTCTTACATGAGGGGATAATTGCAATCTAACAATGGAAATGTATCGAAATATCTGGCAGATAAAATAAACTTTCAGTTTTTAATGGTGTTAATGAACACCTCTTGTATGTTAAGAACCTGTCTTCAGGCTGGTGAAAAGAATATCTGATCTGCTCAAGAGCCTAGAAGTTCTGGTTCAAAAGAAGTTCAAAAATATTTGGTATATTGGAGAAGAGATTGCTGGGAAGAGGAATGATTGGATAAAACATAAGTTTTGTTTTTGTTTACTTATGAAGGTGAAAAAGTTCACTTTTGCCTTGAGAATGGGAATCTTTCCTGGTTGGTTGCTGTGCAAGGTCTTGTATTTCCTTCATTGTATTATTTTTTAATTATTTTGCCGGTCTAAAAATCATATAAATGTAAGTAAAGTGAATCTGAATTATGATGTAATGAACTTAATTCTCCAGGTAACTTAAGTGCTGCTTCTATTCTCCTACCCTTACATTTCTAGTCATATTGTCAACTAGGTGAACTGATATTGAAATGAAAAGTATTTGTCTTCAGATATTTTTCAGGAAACCACACTTTTTGAATAAAATAGACAAAAGAGATAAAACATCACTGTGGGAGAGGAAAGCCAGGGAGAACTGTGGAGCAGTTCAATTACCTGGGTAATGCGAATCTTAATATTTAACACAAAAGTTCTCTTAGGTGTTCATGTAGATTGGTATATTGATAGATTTACTGTCATATGTGTTTTATGAAAAATATGCCAACATTCATGGTTTCATGAAGTGAAGATTGGGAAGAATGCCCCCCCTCCATTCTGAATAGTTTTTGGTTAAGCTTAAGACCAGACCTTCAAAAAGGTTCAAGTTCAGTAATTGCAGTGCTGAATTTTCTGACATTGATTATGGGATTACTCCCACAGACAGAATACACAAGGAACACTCATCGAAACTGCTGAGTCATTTTGGAGTGGATAATAATTTAAGTGAATTACCTTGAATTAACTGAAACAGATGTGCTCCTGGCTTTGGAAAAATTAACCTGTAAAAAAAATAAAATAAGTGAATTACTAGTCAGCTAACTTGATCTATAAATTTCTCTCTAGAGGGATCTAACAAAAGCTCTGGGTGCAGGATTGGGCTGTATGTTTAGCAGCTAATTTGCATCTTAACTTGTATTTGCCTTGCTGCACTAGAAGAATAATTGGAATTGCATGCACTGCATTAAATGTGTTGACTGAAGCTGTAAATTGGAGGAGATTGTATTTAGTATATAAATCTGGTGAGTGCTGCCAGGTTTGGTCATAAATATGTAGCTTTCTGAATTCTGTGACAGATAATAAGGAACATGTCAATGAGTGATGAAATGTAGATTTCCAATTATTTTAACAACAATAAACTGCCTTTTTGTCATGTATTTATTACAAATGTTTCATCATTTCTACTTGAAAAAATAGAATGGAGGGTGCATAACTGGAGGGAATTCCTGGGTGAATAGCAGACTAATGTGTTCCACATCAAGTGGGAAAAGGAAGACTTATATTTGGATTTTGCAGTAGGAATTAATTCACTCTTTTGTTTCTACTGCTGAAAGGAAGAAATTTATTTTTCAGTATTCTGATAGAAGGAATTTATTAACCTGGCTTGTTTGTGACACCACAATAAAAACATTTGGAATTATAAAGAATTCTGATATGTTTTAAAACTGTATCAAATGATGGAAAATATGTAAGGCTGTTTTTTCAGGGAGGATGCAAGAAGGACAGTAATCTCTTTGTCAAAGCCAGACACCTACAGCTTTGTCAGGAGACCACCTACTTCAACTTTCATGGGCTCTCTGGGAAATTGTAGAGTTTTGATGTTGCAGAAAACACAGCTGTATTTTAGAAGAGAAAATAAATTTATATTAATGAAGATGAACTATGTGAACACGAGTTTGTTTAGCAGTATTGCAGTGCCTCACAAAGAAACTGACTTATTACTGAGAATTAACTTGTTGGTGCACTAAATGCATAAAAGGTGCTTGCTGAAAGACGTGCTTTCTGCTTGGGATGCTCTCCTCAAGGTCAGACCCTTCTCTTCATACTGTACCTCTAAAATTCTGTGCTAATTAAGTGTCCCAAAAAAACATGCCTTATTCATACGTTCAGTGAGGACTGGGAGCATGAAGTCTTGTTGACTTTGGTCCTACAAAGGGAAAAAACGTAAGAGTTCTGTGTTTTGTTTTCATTCAGGTGTTTCCGGGGGGGTAGAGGGGGATAACCCAGGTCGCCATGGGTTCCAAGAGGATTGTGAAATGTTTCCCAAAGTATTTCTTTGGTTTTTAATACCCTATAGGTAGCAAATGTATGCTTTCCTATCTTGGGAGACTGGAGCAAGCATTATTACATTGTTACCACAGTAGGAGCAATGCTGGCATATGAGAGAATTGATCCATGTTTAGAATTCAGATTTAGATACCCTCCTAAATCAGAAGCAATAACAGCCAGGGCTGATGGGACTTTCACACCCTTTGTCCTTATGATGGTGTTACAGCCACATGTATCCTTACAGGGAGTAATTTCAAATAGGACTGACTGATTTTATACTCAGGGCTAATAAACTTTTTTAAAATACATGCCACACACAAGATCTGTGGATTTCTTTGCAGTTCTAGCACACTGTTTTACCTGTACCTGTCTGTGCAAGAAAAACCTTGTGTTGAAGAACATGAACTGTGATGTTTTATTGAGCAATTACTTTTTAATGACATTTTGTAGAAGGCCCCCATATCAAACATACACATGAGATAGAAAGGTAGTTGGGTAGGTGAAGACTAATACAAAGCATGAAAATTATGCAGATCACATGGAAATATCCTCATTT
>VWZD01008080.1:59468-129943 GCA_013396695.1 Sakesphorus luctuosus
GCAAAAAAAAAAAAAAAAAAAAAGCAGAAGGATGTGGAATTGGAACAGTAGGTAGGACAGTGGTGTGGCAGCAGTTTGCAGATATATAGTATAATGTGGCTTTCCAGAAATGGGTTTTTTCTCTGTACAGATTTCTAAGATGAACTCTTTCCTTAAAGTTGTGTTCTTTGTACTTAAAAAAACCCCACTTTATTTTTTTAATTTTTATTTTTTTTAAGGAAGAAGGGGGTGGTATATGGTGCAGTTGCAACAATAATGATGCCTTTCTAGCTTACCCTTTCAAAGGAGCATATCAAAATTCTGGGAGGACAACAGAAGGTTGAAAAGCCTTGAAGGAATGGAACTGGAGAGTCTAGTTATGAAAGCACTGGAAGAGAGTGATAGTGTATCTTCAGCTGTATCTCAGGGCTGCCAATTTCTGTAACAGCATTAAGCTATATGCATATACTTGCCTGAGCCTCAGGGTACATTTTATCATTAATAACCTTAGTACCTAGCCAAGAGTATTCTGCCAAAATTTGCTAGATTTGAAAGGCCAACTCAAGGTATTTCTTGTCTAATAAATGAACAATAAGAGTATCCTTAACCAGATGACCTACCTGAAGAGGGTATTAGAAAATTTGTCTTTTTGTCCACTTGACTCCTTACTGCAAAACAATAAAACAAATAATAACACAAACCTGAGCTTTTCATTTCAGAAAATATTATGTGTTTCCTTGAAGGTTATTTCAGGTACTTCTTAATCTTTTGACTCCTCAGCCTAGCTGTGTCTCCCTTAGTATGCTGATTTCCTCTCAAGCTGTAGTTAGTGACACATTCCAGGTGGGAAGCCTAACCTAGAATGTGAATGAAAGTAGGATCATATGCGCCTTTGTCTTTAATGATATATATATTTTTTTTCATATCTTTCTGTTTTGTTCTTCACAGTCATCTCCTTTGTGTTTGAACTTTATGATGAAAGGCTCAGCTTATTGTTATCATATATTAAAAGCATCATCTAATAGTTAAATCAATGTGTCTCTGATCTTTGGAAATGTGGCCAGCACTGACTTTGTCATGCTGAGTAAGTTGGTCTCCTTCTAACATTCAGGAAACTTACAAATCAAAACCCCATGACCCTATGTTACTTATTTATTTTTCAAAAATTGTTATGAAGAGAAGCAATTTGGAGAACCAGGATAAAAAGTGGTGGAATGCCAAGTATTTCCTATAAACATAATCAATTTTGGAAAGTTATGCTATTGTGGATGAAATCAAAGAATTTTGAGATTACCTTTTATGTTATGAAATATTCCTACTGCGAATGAGAATAAGTTTCTGCTTTCCATAAAAGCTGCTATGCAGTTATCATGCATGGAAAATATGTCTAAGGATTACTTCGTAACAAATAAGACTAAACCATACAATTTAAAGGGGAGAGATGAGATAATACATATTAATAATTTTATAAATTCATGTCATCTGTGGGTTCCTGAGAAATGCAAGAGTGGGATGGAAATCAATTCTCTGCACAAAATACTATTCCCCATAAATGATAATGTGCACTACAGTAGTATCAATGTATTGTGTTCCTTTCTCTACCCCCTGTGCTTTTATAACAGCACAGATTTTGGGCATGTGATAGAGCACTTGCAAGTGCTAAGAAACCTCTGAGAAATAAATGGTGCATAAAGAACCTTTAAGGAAATTCCACAGTCATGTTTATTTTGGAAGTAATGAATTGCTTCATATAAAGGTCATATGAAGGATGGTTGAAAAGGTGTTGTTTATTGCCGTATGTTTGCCACTGTGGCTTACTTTGATGTTTAAAATCTTCATTAGCCACAGTTCAGGGCTGTTGAGTGTATTTGTTTCTGTTATGTGATTTTCAAAAACTATTCTGATGTTGTTGTTGTTGTTAGAACCTTTTGGAATATTTCAGGAATTTTCTTTCTGGTGTGTGTTTTGGTTTTGTTTGGGGTTTTGTTTTTTTTTTTGGTTGGTTGGTTGGTTTTTGTTTTTTGGGTTTTTTTTTGACACTACAATATCTAGAGATATTAATTATATTCTGAAGAAACACAGCACCTTCAAAGGATACTGAGGTGATCCACATCAACCACAAGCGTACAGTAAATGAGATCAATAATGCATTCGGCAACACTGAGGTACTAGTCAAGTGACTTGTGAAATCAAAAAAGCAAGATACTAATCGCTGTACAGAGGTAAGGCCATGGATTTTCAAAAAGCAGTAGAAAAATGAATAAACTATTAATTGTAAATATCCAAAATATCAATCAAGTAATTCCATCCTTATGGAAGAAGTAACGATATCATTAGATGAGTAATTTCCATGCAATCTTATCTGGGACTTTTCCAATAAAAATATACACACATTTATATATATAGAGAGAGAGAGTCTCCAACTCTTGCTGCTTTGCATATAAAAGAAGAAAAATCTTGTTTTGTGTTTCTTTTTTCCAATCAACATATATAGATAAAGGCATATTGCTTTCTTATTAAAAAAAAACTTGAAAATTTAGAATGAATTATTTACTGTAGAGTACTCAAGGTAGAGGAAATGACTAATGTTGGAATCAGAACTGCAAACCTGGCACGGGCCCAACTTTTTCACCACTGTCCCATCTCTTTCTTCTTACATCAAACTTCAATTTTTATGATATGTAAGCTGAAAATTATCATGGCATCATTGTCGCCATGTTTTCTTCATGTGATATGCAAAAATCTCCAGTTGCACCAAGAGCCCAGCAATTACATTAGATGGCTATTGGCTGATATGTATATGTGTCTATACACATGTAAAAGACAATTATATCCGCTATAATGCTTCAGTAAAGCTGCCCTCTTATTTCTTCCAGATATAAATAAAACATGGTCAATATGTAACTAACTTATACTATATGGTCAATATAGAGATAACGTCATTTGAATACCTTTTCTTGAACTACTTTATTGGAGATAATGTAAGTGATAAATAAACACTAAAATTCAGATGTGCTGTTGGTTATTATTGAATTCTGAATAGACTATTTGAAATTGAAATTATTTAAATGGGAAGAGGTATCCAAGAAAGGAGGATAGCTCTGAAAATTTATCAGTGGTTTTAAGCCATGAATAATTCATATAATTCATAAGACGTGCATATCTTTAAGTGACACGTCATGAACTAGATTGTTGCAAATTACAAGGGTATGAGAATGATATAATATCACGTAAATCTGGTATTCATCTACAAAGGTTGGTTGTTTGTCAAGCTGTTTGTGGATTTGCAGCTGACCTTTAAAAACTTGAGGATGAATCAAACTAATAGCCCGAACAATGAAAGTCTTTCAACAAGTAAGCATAATAAATTTCCCCACTAAGAGACTAAGGCAAGTATAATATATAAAACTAAAGGCAAGCTTTAATAGACACACAGAACATAGGGAATTAATTCTGAATATAGAAAGATTAATTATGCCTATGGTCACGTTGAGGGTTGAAGATGTATGAATGTATTTACATATTCAAAATTCCTACTTTTAACTGTATCTTGAAACAAATCATCTTTAAAATTATGTTTGTGACACAGGGAACCTGGAACTTCAATACTTTTACCTTTCAAAACTGTTTCTTAGCCATGATAATTACATTGCAATGCAGAGAACCTCTATTGCTATTTTGTGTGATTCTGGTTGAATTGTAAGGGGAAGGGAGGGGGATGAAGACCTTATGTTAAAGGTTCAAACACAGGAAGGTGGTGTTGGAAGGAGTCTCTCAGAGGATTTTTCTTACCTTACCAACACAAAGGTTTGGGCTTGGAGTGCAAGGACTGAGGACAAAAGATGGCTGAGGACTTTCAGCTTCCAGCTGAATGGTAGGCTGGAGGTGAGAAAACAGAACCCCAGCACCTGGCGGTGTGGAGGGGTGGTTTTTTTCCCTGCGTACTGGCTTGACTTTTTGGGCTTTTCTTGGGGCAGCTGCAGAAAAGGAGCCACTGCTTGCTGGTCAGAGCTCTTTTTATGGCTCTGCTCTTTGCTTTTCCCCCTCCACCTCTGGGCACCCTTAGCTTCAGAGGGAGAAGAGAGTCACGTCTGCTTTGAGACACGCTGCAGACTTTTTCTTTCTTCCTGGGGACTGACTTAGACTGCAAGGAGATTCGTGAGAATTATCACCATTCCTCCACTCCCAGCTTTTCCTTCTTCTTCTTTTTGAACAAAGGACAAAGAGAGAGAGAGAGAGTCCACGTGAGTGTTCACCCCTTGTCTCTGCCTCTCTAGAAAAAGACTGAGAATTCACCTTGCAGCCAGCCAAGGTGTGACACTGACACTGTCCATAAATAAAACTGCACCAGGAGGAACCTACCATTTGGGGGTTGTTCTCTTTTACTTTTAGATTTGATGCTGTAGGAGTAGTTTATTCTGGTCTGTTTACAGTTATATCTATATCTATCTCTCTATATATAGTAGTTAAGAACAGTTATCCCTCTTATATCAATTTTCTAATTAAAGTTCCTTTTTCTTAAATTTAATAAGGAGTGGCATGATTATTGTGGATGAATCCTCTCCTCTGTTTTTTAGTAAACATTTTAGTTTTTCCTCAAACTAAGAAATCTTTTTAAAAAGTAGCAATGCCAGTTGTGAATTTTTAGCAGCTGTGTTTTAGAACACTCTGAATAAGCATGAAATACGGGTTGTGAGATTCTTGGAGCAAGGATGCTGTTTTCTTTGTTCAGTGCAAGGTCAACATAAGCCAAGATTGGCTTCTCAATGCAGAGTTTAGGCAACACTAATCTTGAAGCTAGTGCCTGGACTCCTCCTGATGTCGAGGGATTACTTTGCTAATAATGTCTGCTTCAGGTGGTAGGATGCATTTTGTAGTTTGCAACATAAGTAAACACACTTAAAACTCTTAACACTTCCATTGGTGGGAAGTTTTATAATTTTAAGTATTTATGCAATATTTATAGCAATATGACAAAAGGAACGTTGTTCTTCTAAGAAGTAATACGCATTTTAATATATGAACAAAGCCAATCCCATTCATTAAATAAGATCATTAAAAAAAAGAAAGATGATTGGCAACTTAGAAGATAGTCTTCCACTTTTTAGTACACATTGTAGGACTTATATATTTCTTGCTGCCAGTTGAAGAACATGTAATGTATGTGCTGATTAAAATAGTAATCTATCCTGCACAAGTCGCTTACTTTTCTGCTGAAGTCCAGGATTGATTGTGATGGCAAGAAAAATTCAAAAATAGCTGTGTATATGATTTTCTGTGCATGGAGAAATGAATGTATTTAAAGTATCAACTTCGAATTTAAATTTAGGCTTAACATTACATTACTAGCTTATCAGGTATCACACTTAATCCATCTGTGCCTGAATCACAGGTTGTGTTTAGTGTTGTGCTTAGTTAAAATGATTGTCCTAAATCAAAACTCAATTTTCAGTGTGGTACATCTAGCCAAACACCAAATATAATCATGTTTAAATTGGGACTATAAAACAGAGTTCTCATGAAATGTGAAGCTTGGCAGAAGTAATTTGGCTATGTCCTTCAGAAACTCTAGCTATGAGACCTGAGCTGTTTCAGCATTTTGAGCAAACACCTGTGAGTTAAGTTTTCCCTTGGCATTACAGAGTGGTTTTATCCTGTTCAAAATTGAGTTTGGTGATATTTATGAACTTAGCATTTTTGAGGTTTACTGGGACACCAAACAGAAAATGAAGCTAACTGAGCATCTAGCAATACGAGAGGATTTCTGCAGCATAAGTGAAGCTTTGTAGCATGTGTAACTGTGCCCACCTCCCTCAGATAGAATACGTACATATATTTGTATGCTTTATTATTGCTAAAATGACTGTCAGATTATAAGAAATTCTAAATTTAATGTCTAACTGTAATATTGCAAGAGGGATTTTCCTGTCACTGGAGATTTTCTTATCACACATGACAGTTTAGGGACTGTAATGCTTTAGTTTTAAGCTGTTTCTCATGCAGTATGTGACTATATTAATCTTTCAGTAAAATGAAAGTCAGTGAGGTAGAGTTTGTTTCCTTAAGATGGAAATTTACATAAAAAGTTGCATGCTGTTCTTACACTCTGTATAGTACAGTGAATGTAGGAAAGCAGTGTAGTAAGTTATTGCTTGGTGTGTTTCACTTTAGAATGATAAAATAGCATAAGATATTGAATGCATGGATAGTACATGAAAGAGAGAGCATGTACTTAGTCTGCAGAAAATAAGTCAAAATAATTAGTCATAATAGTGAAATATTTGTATAAACAGATTCCTTTTTCCACCCAAATGTACAGTCTGCCCTCTGAAATCTGTTACTATTGTCACTGTAGTAGGACTTGCCCTGAATGATGACATTTAGTTGTAGGATTTTTTGTCTACAATTGTGTCTCTACCTTAATCTAGCTTCCCTTTCCATCTTGCAGAGCTGTTCTGCCAAAACTATTGAAGGCGTTAGGCTGAGAATGGCTAGTGGCTGCTCTGGTTTGCAAAGCAGGCTGTCCTGTCTTGCACAAGGAGTGCAAGATACAGGGTGAAGTTTCATACTAGCTATGGCATTAGCTAACATTGCTCACAGCACGTGAGTGACGTGGACCCCATTCCAGAAGGTTTTTCTGGGATTGCTCAGAAGATATTGAGTATTTTGGGGAGTAAGAACTTCATGAATAATGCTGAGACAAGAGCGACATTTACTATGCTGGCATTTGACTTTACTGAAAAGAAAAAGTACTTCAGCTTTTCTGCTGGAGCATAGAAATACTATTATAAATGCTTTGGGTATGGACACAATGTGTCTTGTGCTCAAGAAACCAATGACTCTTAGCCTACTGTTTCCAGTGGAAACAGTGTGGGGCTTAAAGAGTCGGTTTGCATAATGTTCCAATGAACTGAATTTTCAGTCATTTCTCTTTGCTTTGTTAACTTACACTGCCTGTGTTTTTTGCTCAATTATTGGTTAATCTTGATTTTAAAAATGTCAGTACAAAACCTCATCCATTCATAATTTGTGTAATTTCATCATCGACTTGTGAGAATATGGAAGCACGATAAAAATTTGTATTTATCAATAATTCAGAACAAGGAAATGTAGAACAGCTGGGTGGCAGCCAAACTATCGAAGATCAACTAGACCTTACTATACCAAAGAAATATATCATCCCTCTAATTTTGTATGTACATGAAGAGTTTGCCATCTTGGGTAGGCTCTAAACAATTGGACATGCTTTAAGAGTTTATTTGAATTTGGTAAGAAATGTTTTGAGCTTATTTCTAAATATAGTAATCCTGTAATCATGGATAACTTGTCAGAGAATTTTTTTTATGTTTTCTACACTGAGTTTCATTTGGACTTCCCCTCTGCTACCTCCTTCCCTCCCCCAACCCATTTTTTCCTACCATTTGTGCATCCTCAAAAGAATAGAAATATTTTGTCCTATCAACCTCCAAATTCACTTTATTGTTTGTGTCTGGCAGCGTTTGTGCTGAGGAATGTGGGTTACAGAAAAGCATGTGTAAGTGCTTATTTTGTGATCAGAAAAAATGGTTCTCTTTATTTTGATTTTTCTTCCTTATGAACGTTGGATTCTGACATGTTCGCTGTATTGCATCTTGGATAACCTTATTTTCAGGATTTCTTTTATTTTTAAATGCAGTTGCTTCATCAGTAATCCAGGCCCCACCATATTATTTCATATAATAGGTATAGAAATCAGTTATTTAAAGACCACAGGGTGCATAGTGACATTAGTAATTATCAAGGCAATGTTCCTTGTGACTAACTTGCTTAAAGCAATGAAAGAAAATAACAAATTTGGTTGAGTTTTTGGTGCTTTTCTTAGTCTTAAATGTCATTGTTTTTCTTGTGGTAGTCCTGAGACTAAGAATTTAGGATTGCACAGAAACAGATACACAAGTGTGTGCTTGAAGGCAAGAAGCAATACTTTGGCTTAACCTTGTCTTTCAAGATGGATGAATCCATGCTTTGAGATGTCAAAAACCATATATGAGCAAGAATTTTTGGTGGATTACTTGGTTACAGTGCAAAAACTTTTGGTTAACAAGCCTGTACATGGGTTTCCATGAGTACTACATAATAGCATAGCAAAAAATTTTCTAAAATTCCAGTTATACTCAGATAATGCATAAGGTTTTACTATGATTAAAAAAAAGTGCAGAGCCTTTTTTTGTAGATTTGTGTTCCTAGTGTCATTAAATGTCCCTCTAAAGTCTTAGAGATACTGTCATCTCTTAGTAATGAACTTTCCATTCATGTTATAATTTAATTCTGACAAAGCAGTGCTTTTTAAAAAAACTTTATTCTGAGATTACAAAGGCTTCACTTCAAGTATATCCTGTAACAATACAACCCTGTAGAAGCATTTGAACTAGCAATGAATATCAATTATTCCTGAAAACAATTCAATGAACTCCAGAGGCATGCCACATCTAGCCTGTATTAAAGGTGTGTTGAGGACACATGGCTATTCTGCTGTTACGGTAATGTTACTGTTAACTTCCAAAGTAAATAATGTCTTTATCCTATGTATTCATCAGGGCATTGTGCTGTGTCTAGTTTATGGAATTTTTTCTTTACTACTTCCATTCATCTTCTACTTGTCATGCAATGTCTAGTATAAGGGTAATTGATAAAGAAGTGTGAACTCAACTGAGTAAGATATATAGAGTGGCCATACTTTGAAAAATGTGTACAATGTTATTTATTAATAATAAATGTGTTTAAAGAATGCTTTGTCACTCTGGATGACAGATGATATTTCTCGCTTGGTGCTGTGACGAAGGTTACTACAGCTATGAGGTGCAGAACCATAGGTTGGAAAAAACCTCTAAGATCATCAAGGTCAAACATTAACCCAACCCTGACAAGTCCACCACTAAACTGTGTCCCTAACTGCCAAATCTACACATCTTTTAAGTACCTCACAGGATGATGACTCACCACTTCCCTGGGCAGACTGTACCAGTTCTTGACAACTCCTTCTGATAAGAAATTTTTCCCGATACCCAATCTAAACCTCCCTTGGTGCAACTTGAGGCCAGTTCCTCTCATCCTGTCACGTGTTACCTGGGAAAAGACACTGATCTGCATCTCACTACAATCTTCTTTCAGGTAGTTGTAGAGAGCAATTAGGTTCAACCCTTTCTCCAGACTAAACAACCCCAGCTCCATCAGCCACTCCTCATCAGACTTGTGCTTCAGACCCTTCACCAGCTCTGCTGCCATTATCTGGACCTGTTTCAACACCTCAGAGTCTTTCTTGTAGTCAGGTTCCCAAAACTGAACACAGGACTTAAGGTGCAGTCTCATCAGTGTGCAGTACAGGGTGACAATCACTCACCTGATCCTTCTGGCCACACTATTTCTGGCACAGGACAGCATGCCACTGGCCTTCTTGCTCCCTTGGGCACACTGCTGGCTCACGCTCAGCTGTTGCTGAGCAGCATCCCCCAGGTCCTTTCTGCTAGGGAGCTTTCCGGTGGCTCCTCCCAGAGCCTGTAGCACTTCATGGGATTGTTGTGATCCAAGTGCAGGACCCAGCTCTTGGCCTTGTTGAACCTCATACAACTGGCCTTGGCCCATCAATCCAGCCTGTCCAGATCCCGCTGCAGAGCCTTCCTACCCTCCAGCCCATCAACACTCCTACTCAACTTGGTGCCACATACAAACTCTCTGAGGGTGCTCTTGATCCCCTCATCCAGAAAATGGACTGGTCCCAATACTCAACAATAGGGAACACCACCTGGTACTGGTTGTCAACTGGATTTAATTCCATTCATCATCACTCTTTGGGCATGTTCATCCAGAAATTTTGTTACCCAGCAGAGCATACACTCCTTCAAGCCATAGACAACCATCTTCTCCAGGAGAATGCTGTGGGGAAAATAGTCAAAGGTTTTACTAAGATCTGAGCAGATATGAAAGAGTGGACTAAAATATAAAGTCTGTTGAGATAGTAAGAAAATAAGTGTTTTTGATGTTTGTTTTAATAATAATTGACTCCCAGTTCCAGAGGTGAGAAAAACACTAGTAGACTATCACATCAGATGTCAGTCAGAGGAAAAATTTTCTTTGTGACAGGAATTGTGTGGTGCCTTTATTTAAACAAGTAACTTATACCTCTATTTTTCCATCAAGAAAGGACTTTCAAAGACATGATACTCCACAGAACATGATAGCAATCCTCTTTTTGTTTTCATTTTTGTTGCTTGTAAGCAAGCTGGAACTTCAGAAAAGCCTTTTGAAAATAGTTTCTGATAGTGTGTAGAAAAAAATTGTGTGAAAGTACTCACCTCAACTGTATGTGCCTTTGCTTCTCCATCTTCCACTTGCCCCATGGCAGAGTACGCAACGGAGCTGTTCAGCTATGTCTGTGCTGTAGGTACAGAGTTCTGCGCTGAGCCATTTCTACATCCACTTGACTTAATTAAATTCCTGTATTTATTTATTTAGGAAAGCAATAAATTCCTTTTTATAAAATAACATATTTTCTAGTTGTTTTATGTTGCTGAATGGGCAGCAGTCTTCATTTTAATATAGATGTAATACAGGATTGCACATATATCAAATTTCATCAGATCTTCATAAAATAGACTGTGCTTTAAAAATTCTATGAAGTCACAAAGCTGTGTAAACTAGTTTACATAGTGTCATGGTTCTAAATATTTTATTGATACATATTTAAATGTTTTACTGCAACTAAAGTTGCTGCAAAGTTTGAAATAGATACATAGTTTGAAATCCAAAGTATGGATTTCATCTTCTACTTCCAAAGTATGTAGTTTCTCTTTTAGCTGCTGCCTGTTTGCTTTTCTTTCTTATTTCTTTCTCCATTACTAATCCATGTTTTTTTAGCCACTTGCTTGTTAAGTAGCTGATTAATACATGCTGATTGGGACTTGAAATTTTCACCTAGTATTTCGTCTCTTGCTCTGCTTAATAAGTTACAGGGTTCTATTAGTACAGGGCATGATGAGCTTTTGACTGGTGAGTCTTTCTGTTCTTATAAGATTCCTCATGGTATGAATGAAACATTAATCTCTTGTGCTAAACTTCAGCTTCTTGCTTGGCATTCAGAGACCTCCAAGATATTTGGGAGAGAAAGGCTAAAATACGCATTTGGTGACACCCTTATTTTCTTGAATTGGCATGAGTTTCTAATTTCTTTTGTAGTGTTTAACAGAACTTTATTGTCGTTAAGTTATCACTAGAATTTCTGGAGACAAAGTTACTGGAAAAATGGTATAGGACTATTAAAACTATGAAGTTCAGTACAAATCGTAAAATTGAGAGAACCAAAGCCCTGACTTAAAATAAACTAAGACTTTTTCATAGAGTTTCTAATAGGAAACTACAATTAGAAAGTATTCATTTGTCTCTCATCAACACACAAAACTGCAAGTTTTGTGTTTGTTCTGTTTGTTTCTAATGGATTGTTTTAATATACAGACTGGATATTGGGTCTAAGAGTATGTTGGGAAGAAGGGAAAAAGCGTGTAAGCGCTCAGAGTTTGCAATCTGAACAAGAAATCAGGAAGAACACGTACAGGTGGTAGGGTGTTGTTGTTGTTGTTGTTTTTCCCCAATGCTGTTATTTAACTGTCTAAAATAGATTAAAGTTTTACAGTTGTTTGACTTTTTACTTTTTGTAGCTGCTTTGAAAATTTTCCCTGTGGTATGCGTTTTGCATACCAGTTCTGTGGCAGATACTTTAACAGTTTAGAGTATGTTCTGGGTTTCTCGGTTTGAATATTAAAGCTTATGGTTATTTATTTTCTTATTTTTTTTTAAATCTATTTGATTTGACCATGCTAACTATTAACAGGCAGATCAGTAAGTAAAACAAAAAAGAAATGTATGCCCATAAATAAATTAAAGACTATGAATTCTGTTTAATTCTAGGTTCTACACAAAATAGAAGTCATTGGAAAAAACAAAAAAACCTTGAGATTTAAGCCTGAGATAGTCTTATGCTGTGGTCAATGACCTTGTAGCTACAAAACAGTAATGAACTATTTAGCCAAGGTTGTAGACTTCAGTAAAAGGACCTATTAAGATGTGCATCGCTGTCTTTATTACAGGTCTGCATTCAGCTGTTACCAAAAGAGAAAGTAAACTTGTTCTGAGCTGTATATTTGTCTAATTGCTTTAGTTAGCCCCAAATATGATATTACAACAACACACTTGGAAAAGCTATTGCATGGTTTAATTATTCAGCTAGTGGATTTTCTTAGCTAACCTAAATTTCCCTTGTTCCAGTTAAAAGTCAGGTTTCTCTTCATTTGTATTCCAGATTGGAAGAAGATATCATTTGAATTCTCTTGCAGAGATGCATTAAAGATTTTCTTTTTTTTTTTCAAGTTGAAATTTTTATTCTCTTTCCTTGCGGATTATGTCTCTGATATCCTTTCAACAGTCTTGCTCCCCCGTGTTAAGTTCTTTGCAACTACTCCTTTTCTTTGAGATGTGACACCTCAAACTGGAAGTGACTGTCCTGATGGCTTTGTTAACGGCTGGTAAAAAGGAAAAATTAATTTAGGTGTCCTCTAGGTTTTATTTCACTTTCTGTACCATGTCATGCTGATTGACTTTTTTCAATCCTACAGTGCATTACTTAGGTTTATCTTGGGATCCATTATAACTTTTGATCCTTAAAGGCTTTCGCCTAGCCAGTTGTGCTGAGTTCTTGCTATAAGCCTAGTCATTTATGTTTTTTTTTTTTCTAGACACTTCAGCTTCAGGTCCTTTTCCATTTTCATCTTGTTCTGCTCTCCAATGTACTCTAAACCTTTAATGTCACTAACAAAAATACTATCTGCTGTTGAATGTAGGACAGACCTGTTCAGATCTGTCTGCAATGAAAAATTGTTTCAAGTGTGCTATAGGAAAATGTTCAGTGTATATTTCCAATCTGTTATGCATGTTCCTTATGATAGCCTCATGAACGACTTGACTGACTTTTGAGAAGGTCTCAAACATGATCACATCAGGATTTTGCGAAAATAAGAGATGAGACTTCAGTTTTTTCTCACCATTTCAAAGATGTTACTTGTTTCCTAGAAGAAAGCAAGACTAATCCAGCATGATAAAAACACTTTCCATTTTTTTGTTGTTGTTGCTTTTTTAGTTTTATTTCTCCAAAGGCTTTACATTGTTTAAATATTTGCTTCTGTATTTTTTAATGAATTTAAATTTACATGGCCAATCTACCATATCTTCATGGCTCCTAAACCTTTTTTTTTAAATGAAGGAAATATTTATTGGTTTTCATTCATCTGAAAGGTTACCATCTCCCTCCATGTTCACAAATTTTGTGAATAACTTGGAGAACTTTTGGAAACAATCTTGAAATAATAAATAGGTTTCCTTTGACACAAGCAAGTTTGAAAACATTTGAAAGAACTCGACAAGATGTTCTTCTACTAGGTTAGCCAGTGATTTTATCCCTCTGACTCAGGTATTGAGTTAGTCATCTCATTGCAATTTATCTGTTTAATTAAGGCAGGCAGAAAATTTCTAACCTTTGGCCTTCTCAGGGCTTGTCCTGCAGCAGTTTTTACTCAGCTAAAATGTACTTCAAATTGATGTAGAGTTTACCTAAAGTGATTTTGGGTTCAAAATAGAAGGCCAATACTCAGGCAGTAGCAAGTTTTTAACAAACTGCTTAAACCTTCAGACTCATGTTACAGCTGTACTTGAGTTTTTGCTTCCTCCTTTCTCAAAAGCAAGTTAAAGGGGCACTACCTGGTGGAGCTCCAAACACTAAGTGTCAACTCTACCACTAACTGCAACTCTACCTCTAAAAGTACAACCCTGTTTGCTACCAAGGTATGCTTTCCTGCAGGAGGGGAATTGTTTTTTGCACAGTGAGAAAGTTCATTCTGAGCTGCTGCCCTGCCCTACCATTTAGGGCAGATGTTTGCATTGTCTACTACTAATGTTTAACACCACTGGCAGTGTGAGTCTTACGCTGCAGTAGGAGAATAATGAGATTTATAGATATCATAACTGTAAATATGCCT
The DNA here is from genome assembly GCA_013396695.1 of Sakesphorus luctuosus. Lineage (NCBI taxonomy): Eukaryota > Metazoa > Chordata > Aves > Passeriformes > Thamnophilidae > Sakesphorus > Sakesphorus luctuosus. The sequence continues at coordinate 73,508 of VWZD01008080.1, forward strand.
TTACATTTGGATAAAAATTAGCTTTTTCAGTTCAAAAAAAGGTAATACTGATTCTGTTCCTCAAGTCCCAGAAGAACAGACAAATATGTCCTCTGCTGGTATGCAACTTCTCAATTTTAGCCATTTGCTGCCAACTTACCTTTTTTTCCCATTGATAATAAAGGTTATTCTAAATTCTGCTTAGTTCTTCCCTTCCTCAAGGCATTCTCAAGATAATTTAGTAGTTACGGAAATGCTCAGGTGTTTCCTTAAATATTCTTGACAGTGCTACATAGAAATCATACAGTTTGAGAGGGGAAATCACAAAATCTGGATTTGAAATTAAAAAAAAAAAAAAGAAATCATGTGCCAGTCAAAGCACAAAGAGAATTCAAACAGGAATCCACATGTCATTCTAATCTTTACTATAGAAAGTGATTTTTATTTAGGACCTTAATACTTTTTCACTTTTGGGGTGTTTTGATTGTTGTTGAGAAAAGCAAACTCTCACTTGAGAGAGTTTAGAATTCAGAAGAGACAAAATCTGAATTAGTTGCACAGTTTTACCATTAATTGTCTTGTGTAGTCATGACTATCTGCCACCATTTCTCAGCTTTCCCAGATCTATTCTTTCAAACTGGAATACAAGTGGCATGGGAAGACTTGTAAATGCTATAATCAAGAAATATGAATATAATTAAAGCAGTAATTTATTACTACAAGCATATCTTGCTTTTGCACCCTGAGATGATTTGTTTGGAACAGTAATGGTTCCAGTTCAGGCACCACTGACAAGAAGATGCAGAACCCTTGTGGAAGAGGCTTTGAGACCATGAAGGAGGTGGATGAAGAGCTGATGCAAGAAAACGGGTCTTTAAAGGAGAAAGTCAACTCGAGTTTTATGAATTTTTGTGCTAACATAGCCTTGATTTTTTAGACAGAGCCCCATCTAATTCTCCATTTCCCCCCCCACCCCAACATGTTCAATAGTGTAGCACTTAAACAATGGAATGTGCAATCCTTAGTTCTATTATTATTAAAATCAAAAAAATAAATTGAGGGCTAAATATCTTCCTTATGAGTAATCTTATATGTCTTTGTCCTAATTAAATAAAAAATGGTTTGTATGCTGTTTATAGAAATAGGTGAAAGCAAAATTAAAATGCCTGTCCAACCTGATCATGCCATCTTTGATCTGACAGCTTGCAATTGATGTATTTAACTCTGTAGTCATGTTCAGGGAAAGCTGGATTTGACTCTGAAAAAAAAACACCCCAGAACCAGAAACCAACAACACAAAAACCAAACCTCCAAAACCTAAAAAACCTGCCTCACTTCAAATACTCTTTCTACTACTCAAAAAACCAGTGAGGAAAACAATGGTACCTTTTGTGCAGTAAAATCAATATTTTTTTATTATAACAAGAATATTTTGCTGGAAAATTATTTCTTTGAAATTTCACATTTATGAAATCCAGAATAATTTTTCTCCAGAAAAAGGCATGCCACTCTGATGTTCAATTATATTTCAAGTTATGTTATGTCTTGTGAACACTGGCTTGCAGACACATCAAAGTGTATTTACAATCATTCTTAACTAAAGGGAATGGTACTTGTCTTTGAAAAAGCTAATAAAGATATTTTTCAAATTATCAGATAACTGCAAAATTGCTCATGTTCCTACTGAAAGTAGAGATCTTGTTATTTTTATGTCTGTGCTTGGAGAAAATGTCTGCTTCCAGCTCATGTCTGTAGACAACATCAGGGCAACATTTTTTGTTTGTTAATAAAGTGACAGGACAAGCATCCAGGTTACAATGATGTGAGCAAAGTAAGGACTGTTAGCCCTGGTTACTGTGTGCAGGAGTGCTCCCCAGCCTGTGTCCTTTAAGCCCCTGCAGAAGTGCTCTTGAGCTGCTCACCAGCTGCTGCCAAGAAGAAATGAGCAAAGCAATCCCTACATGTGAAACTTGCTCAGCTCACTGCAGAAAATTTTGAGGAATTGAATAGAGTTCATGAGCCTCTGCCTGTGACTTCGTTGTCAAAGCCAGCAGGAGACACTGCACAGTCTTAGCATTTAGGAATAAAAAGGAAAGTCTGATGAATGAGTGTGGATTGCAACATGGAGAGGCTGATACTTTGGTGGGTCTCCAGGTCCTTGCAGTATTTCTTCATGTTTTTCAGGCCATCATTGTTCTGGATGTTTCTTTTCCTGTCCTCACCACTTGCTTTTTGTGTGCAATCAATTCTTTGCCTTGTCAGACTTTTTGACAAGTCTACCGTGCTGCCAGTCCTTGTTTCCATATTTTTTCTGCATTTTGACTGGTATAGCAGGGCAAAGGAGAGGGTGATTGTATTTTTCAAACTGACTGGCTCTGGCCAATGTTAATACTGGCTTAACCTACAGTAGAGGTTTTAAGTCCTTTCTTATTTGGTAGTCATGTGCCTTCGTATTTTTGGAGCCTCCATTAAGGTTCCAATCTGCATCTATAAATGTTCTTAAGTATCATAACTTGCTTGGATCAAAAAAATGTCTAGTAGACATCTAAGAGTGGAACAAGTTTCTCCCATTGTAATGTTTCAGTATATATCAGTATGCTGTGATTCAGGTTCCTTTTGAGACAAAGACTATATCTCTACCTACAGGTGACTCCAAATTTAACTCCAGTTCTCTTGCAATGTTTTCAAGATATGAATGAGCTTCAGATGCTGTGTCATTCTGGTAATGAAATTATCTATAAGCTTTTATTTGAATTGGAAATTAAATGACTGGAAGGTAGTTTGTTGGAGAGGGCTATCTGATGGGCTGTGATCATTGGCCAAAATACACTTAAAAATAGTGCTCTATTTTATCATATTTTATATTTAATTAGGAAAATATGAACCTTTCTTCCTCTGAGTTTCAGAGTTGTTTTTTGGGGGTTTAGTTGTTTGGTCTTTTTATGAGAAGGGTGAGGGGAATTTTTCATCTGTTTTTAACTGTGAATAGACGTCTTTTGAAGGAAGATATTTTCTGATTAAAGTGCAGGGGGTAACATTTTGCCCACAGTTCAAATGACAGAGGCATTATGTACATAGATACGCTGTAGGGTATAGACTAACTGCTTGATGCCATGTTCATAAGTTGTTTTCCTGTATTAAGAACAAAGATGTTTGAAATTGAATATTGATAGTAACTGGGGTATTAATTACTTAGTAATGATTAAGCAACTATTCATTAATGTCAGAATAAGAATTATTGCTTCAAAGATAAAGAAAAATTATATTTTCTTTATAAACGCTCTAAGTTTAAATACTTAACAAGAACCAAATAATTTTTAAGAGCTTATTTAAAGAATCAGAAGACTGTGTTTGCAAAAAAGGGAAAGTAGGGACTCATTCAGAATTTCAACTATTAAAATCTGCTTTAAACAACAATATTGAAGGAAAATAGGTTAAATCACTGTCCATGAAGCCATCACATTACAATCCTGTTGTCAGTATGTCAGTGCCTGGCCCTGCACTGGGGACACTGTTTCATTGCAAGAACTACTGAACTAAATAAATCCAAAAGGTGGACTGAGCTATTAGCATCTAAATCTTTGTGAGGCCTGTTGTCCCTTGGAAAAATAAAATACAGAGGGTTAAGATTGCCTTTGGAGCATATCACTCTTTTTCCTTTGCTTCTCCTTTTTACTGCTATGTGTTTCCTATTTTGTCCCCTTTTTTTGCACTATTTTGCTTTGTGTGTTTTCATTATAGTTTATCCTTCATGTCTTTGCAGGCATCAAAGCTCAGTAACAAAAAGATGTCAAAAAGGAAGCTTCAGCTTTCTTGTGCATCTAAAGAGAGCTTCTTACACCAGAACTATGGGGATTTTATGGTATCAATGAATATGAATTCATTTTAGGGCTTCTCTTTTTGAAATAGTGTATGTGCAAATGTATTTGATGTATATGATGGAGTTTGCATGTGTGAGTCTGTTGGCCTTGTGTTTTTCACTTGAAGTCACAGAAGATATAAAGTACTTATCTTAATTTTATAGTTTTATTTAATTTTGTGTGTATGTGCATATATATGTGTGTGTGAGTATAAATAAAAACACATAAGAAAACTTAGTGGCTACCTCAGGAGCAAGATGTTTTTGCACTTTGGACTTTGTTTTATTTTCTGTAAACATAAAATAATTATACAGTGTATTTCCATTTGTTCAGGAAAGAATACTTCTGCATAATGTTTGTAATGTATTTTGGTTACAATCATTTTGTGTAATTTTTTTAGAATGGTGTTACACTTAACCTGACTGATCTTTTCATTAAAAAAAAAAAAAATAAGCCTGATCCTAATTTCAATTGTTAGAAATTGGTCCTGGAAATACAAAAGTATGAAAGTGAGCATTGTGAAGATGTTACTTGTTCAATTCCTCTCCTGTGCTTTGGTGGTTTTTTGAAACTTCCAAATAGCATGCAGTCTTTTCCATTAAAATGGAATATTGAAAGTTTTTCACTCCTTTCCACCTGAAACAAAGGAGAGAATTACTTCTTTATGCTGAACTGCACCATAGTGGATGACATTTTAGGTCCACCTGATGTCATGGAGGGAATCCAAGAAGTAATGTGGAGTTGTTTTGTGCATGTGGCTAATGACAGGATGTAAAAGGGCACAAGCCAAAAGAATGTGGGTTTGGTACAGTACCTTATGTTATAATTCTGGTGGACTCTAAGATTTCTGTACAACCAAGGTAAATATAAGAAATGAGAAAATAGTACAATAAATGTAAATAATTGGCACAGGCTATTTTATTGGGAGGGCTATGTATGGGACTAATTCAAGTATCTCAAGTAACCTCAAGTACTGGACACCAATGTGGAGTTAGAGCATCTTGTACCAAAAGGGCCATCTGGAAAGAGTAAGAAAAAGCAGAGCTTGCAACTACTGATAACAGAATAAATAGAAAATAAATAAATAAATAAAAGACTGGGAGGGGGCAGGGCTACTTCCCTCAATATGCTACCTCAGCTTCCATAAATAAGGAAAAATTGTTAAAAGGAATAAAAAAAATTATTTTTCTGTCTGAAATGGGAAATATTTGAGAGCTACTGAAGACTAATGAGGCTAGTTCTGAAATAAAATGTCTAAATGAAACATTATTTTAGATTTATTTTTTTCCTCTCATGTTTTCCTAGAAATGTAATTTTGGTGAGTGCAGTATTGCTCAGGTTTTCCTTTCTGCTTATGCCTTCATAATTTCTCTGTTTGCAAGCTTGACACTCCCAGCCGGTCTGCAGACAGCTGTACTTCATTGTCCAAGTAGCATCAGTGGAAAATGGTAACTGGACCTTTGTATTTGTCCACAAATACTATATTGAGTGTTCAGTCTGGGTCTCATTAACCTAAAAGGATTCCTTTGGGTAGCACAAGGACTGTCAGATGTCAGCACTGTTGCATAGGTAAAAGATAAAGGAGAAAAGTGCTCAGATATGGGAGGCCTTGCATGTAAGCAGAGAGCTGTGGTGCTGACTCTGTGGCTGAGAAAACAAACTTACTAACTGACCCATACATGTTAAAAATGTCTGTGCTGTTTTGGCAGTCATGTCCCATCCCTTGTGTGCCTAATTCTGGGTGATGTGGCACAGCACTGCGGGGTCTTAGAGAAGGGTGCCTTTTTCTGTGGTATCTTTTGAAAAGTGTGTGGTAAAGCACTTCTAGACTCACTGTAGCACATTGTAACTGATGGCTCAAACCGAGTTTCAACCCATCAAATGCCCAAAAAGAATATGAATACTGTCAAGAGGTTGTACCTTTATGGGGACTGCATCAAAGTTTTTATTTTTAAAAGGAAGGAGTGTGAATGTTGGCCGAACTTTTTGCTTTCTTAGTCACTGATCCGCCTGTTTATTAGCAAGATGCAGTTTTGCAGTTGTGTCAAGATTAGGTTGGAGCAGGCAGCAGTTGTTAGGATGGTTTTTTGTGTAGTTGGATTTGTTTTTAATTTGTGTTTTGGTGGGTTTTGGTAGGTTATGTTTTGTGGTTGATTTTGGATTTTTTTTTTGGTTTAATTTTCAAACTTCGGTAAAGAGGTAGTGAGGAACAATCTAAACTTTACTCTGTTGACCTGATTAATTATAAAGTGGAGAATTTTAAATGACCTTAGGCAGATTTCAGGTGCATTAATCCCAAATTATCCACAAAAGAATTAGGAGGCGATACTACAAAATTTCAATTTTTTCATTTTTGGTCCCTAAGATCTGAAATTGAGCCGATTCATGGTGTTTGGGATAAGAACTGTGTGTACATATATTTAGGTAAATTAGAAACAGACTCCCAACATCATAGGAATCAATCTTTTCCAAAGCAGAAAATGCCAAATAATTCAACACTGGAAAACTATACAAGTTCTGTAACATCATCATGAAGGCAGACTACCATAGTTCTCCAGTCTTGATTTGATTATTGACCAGTGTGATTTATTATCTTAAATTTTACCCTTTCCCACAGTGTCAACAGATGCTTTTCTTACCACAGATATATAAAATTTAGAAGATAGAGTTCTGTTATATTTGAGTAAATTTTGGAAAGCAAAGGGAAACAAAAAGAGGACCCTCAAGATAACTGTTTAACATACAGAACAATACAAGTGTAAATACAACTTTTAGAGGCCTGATGTAATGCTAAAGTTTAGACAGCTGCTTCTTAGCTTTCTTCATTATCCAAACTGTCTTTTCTTTTTAAACCAATATGGATATAATCTTAAAGAGGGAGGAAGATTACATGAATTTCAGAGAGGTGTTGGGAAATATTTTGCCATAAAGACATATTTTGGCAGCTAGTTTTATGATGAACTGACATGTTTTCTGGCAGAAGAAGAAGTGTTAAACTGATCAAAACATGTCATTAATACCTTCTAAAAATATAGAACCTTATTAAAGTAAGAGCCATCACTCTGCATAAATTTCTGGAAATTTTAGCCTGCTATAGAGTAATATGCTCTATATATTCCGTGGAATCCATCCTTTTTTATCATGATCTTTCTTCTGCAGGAAAAATGTGAGGATGCCAAAATGATGTAACTCTTAATGCTTCAAATCAATTCATAAAAGGTGTGAGTTTTGTTTCATTTGTTTCTTGTTTGTTTTTGTTTTAGTTTTTAAATCTCTTTGCAAATATGAGCAATTATATGAGCAATTCTGTCTTTATGCATCAGAATGGGCTAGCAGTGAAATGAGAGAGAAAGAAATACAGCTAAAAAGGCAATCATGCTTTTAAATGAAGGAAAAATTAGAGACTGTTATATCTCAGTTACACCAACCTGCCAATTAAGTTTTAGTAAACCTTTTCTGTATTTCTTATATTCCATTTCTTTTTTCTGTACCTACCATGCAGCTGTGACTATAAGGCAGTTGTAACCTTTTGGATAGTTTCTGAGGATTAGCTTCAGGTTTACCTCCCATTACATTATCTATGGCTCACTACACCTCTGTCAGCCTTATCTGCAGTGAAGATGTGTGACTGAAGCAGCTGAGCACCCAGGTAGATGACAGGATGACAAGCGGTAACAGAGCAGCAGTGACGGTCCCTCCTGCTCTGGAGCTGAACAGACCTGTGCTCGCTCCTGCAGAGAGGGCATGTGCACAGATCTGTGCAGCGAGAGCATTGGCAGCAGCTTATTTCTATAGCTTTTAAACATATGGAGACAGAATTAGCCATAAACTAAATGATCCAGTTATCTGTGGAGAAAGTATTACTTAATTTCATTTTCTTTCTGCTCTTTCCTCTTTTCATCTATTCTGCCTTCCCCTGAGCCCCAGTTTACTATGGATTCCTATGTGCCTGAATTCCTGTTCTTCCTCTGCCTTTGAACTCTATAGAAGGACCTGTACAGGCTGGATAGATTGGCTGAATCCAATGGTATGAGATTCAACAAGATGAAGTGCTGGGATCCTGCACTTTGACCACAACAACCCCCTGCAGCACTACAGACTGGGGACAGAGTAGCTGGAGAACAGCCAGGTGGAAAGGGACTTGGGCGTTCTGACTGTCAGGAAGCTAAGCATGAGCTAGCAGTGTGCCCAGGTACCCAGTGTGCAAGAAGGCCAATGACATCCTGGCCAGTATCAGGAATAATGTGGCCAGCTGGACCAGGGGAGTGATTCTGCCACTGTACTGGTTAGGCCACACCTTGAGAACTGTGTTTATTTCTGGGCCTCTCAATTTAGGAAGGACATCGAGGGACTGGAACATGTCCAAAGAAGGGTAATGACGCTGGTGAAGGGACTTGAGCACAAGTCCTGTGAGGAGAGGCTGAGGGAGCTAGGGTGGTTCCTTCTGAAGAAGAGGAGGCTCAGGGCAGACAGTAATCACTCTCTATAGCTACCTGAAAGGAGGTTGTAGCCAAGTGGGTTTCAGTTTCTTCTCCCAGACAACCAGCAAGAGAACAAGAAGGCACAATCTCAAGCTGCACCAGGGGAGATTTAGGTTAGACATTAGGAAGAAGTTTTTTACAGAGAGTAATTGGGCATTGGAATGGCCTGCCTGGGGAGGTGGAGGAGTCACTGTCCTTGAAGGTGTTTAAGAAGAGACTGGATGTGGGACATGCTGCCAAGGTCTAGTAGACAAGGTGGTGTTGAGTCAAAGGTTGGACTCGATAATCTCAGAGGTCTTTTCCAATCTACTTGATTCTGTGATTCTGTGAATTATGCCACCAAACTGCTGCTTTCACACTCCCTGAGCTCCTGCAGGAGGAAGCATTGATTGTTCAGGGCAGGCTATCTCTTTACTTGTCTCTTTCGTACCTGGGATTTAGGATGGAGAGAAGATGTTAGGAGCAAAGTGCAACTGGACAATAGCAAGATCAATCTTTCTCCTGTTGCAAACTGGGAGGAAAGTTTTGGTCTCTTGTCTCTTCTCCAAAGTAACAAGTAACAGGACAAGAGGAAACAGCCTCAAGTTGTACCAGGGGAGGCTTAGATTGGATATTAGGAAATATTTTTTCACCTAAAATGTTGTCAAGTATTGGAACAGGCTACCCAGGGAAGTCCTTGAGTCACCATCCCTGAATGTATTTAAAAGACATGTAGACATGGTGCTTAGGCACATGCTTTAGTGCTGGATTAATGGTTGGAATCAATGGTCTTAAGGGTCTTTTTCAAACTAATGGCTTCATGATCCTGTGATTCTAAAGCTCTGTGAAGATATGGTTTGAATATAGTAGTCATGGAACGCTACAGCTCTCAAAGATATCTAGTATAAAATAGAGAACTTTTTGAATGACACAACTGTAAATATCTGCTAAAATCTGAGGACTGAAGTCTGAGATATGTAACTTTGCCCAAACTGGAGCAATGTTTTTCACAAGATGAGGAAACATGGATTTTCTACCATGAAGTCAAACCCTTGTTATGTTGAATCCGTGTTGACAGTGCTTGGAGGATTTTTTCTTTGTAATTCAGCTTAAAAATCTCATATTTAGAAGTTTAACTGAAATGTCCAAATGGATACATTTGGCTAAGGCATAAGTGATTTAAAACGAGGCCCTGAAAATGAAACATATTCCTGACTTCGGTAGCAACTCATTACCGACTATGCTTTCTGCCAGTCTTGCACTCTGTCCTGCAGTCTCAATCAAAGATTGTATGGTTATGTGCTTTGAAACAGAATTCAAACGGATCTAGTTCATATAGCCTCCTGTAAGCTTTAACAAAAATAGTGCTTTTTTTTTATAACTATTAATCAGGGTGTTTTTATAAACATTTCTATTCAGCAAAAAGTAATAAGTGTTTTTATACTTATCTGTCTATGAAAATTGTTATCATTAGCCTTTTTTTTGTTGTAAGTGTCATGCATTGGAAGAAGTAAAAAGTGGCTTTCTTTTACAAATAGTGGTATAAGTAAAGCTGTATCACATTAGTTAGTTATCGTTATTAAATGCAATACTGATGCAGCTGTCCACATATCCTCAGAGAATATAGCTAATTTTTAAATTAACAAGACACAAGATGTCAGTTACTTTCTCTGTAAACATAATGATTTTTTTTTTACTGCTTATTCATTCAGCACAGTTTTGATGTGCTAAAACAGACATCTCTTTCTTCCTTGTAGTTATCCATTTCTTCAGCATAAAAGGAAGCCATTATACAGAAAAAATAGCTTTCCCACATCCATTTTCCAAAGAAATATGGGCTTCATTTGTCCACTTACTGGGGGATTTTACTAGCTTCTTCAGTCTTGCTTTAAATTTGTAGCATGCTATACTTTGTGCTGTCTTCATATGACATATTGTGATCAGTAAAAACTCATAAAATTTATGGCCTCATGAGAGTTTCATATGCTTGACACATGTTTACATGTTTAAGAGTTGACTATGAACAGTTTAATAAGTGAAGGACAATGGAGAGAGGAAGAAAGAAATGATGCAAAGGCATTCATTCATCACCTCCCATAAGCAGACTGGTGCCGAACCAGTCTAGGAGCAATGGCTACCATAGAAGACAAAGGGGTTTTTTATTGCTACTCAATGTTACATGGTATGGAATATTCCTTTGCTATTTCAGTTCAGCTGTCTACAGCCTTTGACATTTCAGTTCAGGCGGGACATGGAAGGGGTGGCAGAATGAGAAAAAGAAAAACTCTGACGCTGAGGAAACACTACTCAGCAGTAACCAAAATATTGTTGTGTCATCAACACCATGTTAGTCATAAATCTGAAACACAGCATTCTATGAGCAGTTATGAAGAAGGTTAGTTCCATCCCTGCCAGGCCCAGTTCATACTGTGTGATTAAAGAACAGACTATTATTTTAATTTAAATACATCTTTTTTTCATCTTGTTACTTTCCTCTTCATTAAAAATGTTTATTATTTTCTGCTCTGATTAGCTACTTGGAATGGCTTATTGTTTTTAAGGTTTCTACCATCCTTTTTACTCCAGTAAAGGGAGAAGGATCACAGTACAAGCTCTTTTTTTTCACAGCAGTGGATCAATAGTTTCACATGTTCTGATTATTTTCATTTGGCACCTATCCAAATGCTGTGTAACTCAACAGCTTCTCATGGTTTTTTGATAGAATTTAGGAGGATCATGGTAACAAACTAATTTTCCCACTGGGCACCTGTCAGTGCTAAGAAAACCCTATGTATGATTTAAAGAGAAGGAATCCTAAAGCTAGGAAACTGTTCTGTGAATGTGCAGCATGTGATAAGGGGGAAATATAGGAAAAAATTATTTTAATCCTGAGAAATGGGTGAAATTTTACTTGGTGCTGTTTTACCTCTGTACCCTTTTATTTATTTTTTTTTATTTTAATCCTGCCATGAAAATGAAGTTGCATTAGAAAATGTAGCCTTTTGTAGCTCTAGTCTTTGAACAATCCCTGCTAATTAAACTTTACCTGAGCTAATAAAACCTTCTGTGTACATGTAAAAGCAAAATATTGTGCAGAGAACAAAATATCAAGCCTTGTAGAAATTTTTGCCTTATCTCTTGATATTACTGGACATGCAAGGACCTGTGTGTTCAGTTTCTCTCTTCTCACTTTGAGAATATTTGTGAACTCTGTAAATAACATGGATGCATAACCTGCAGGTCAAACAATAGTTCAGTCTTTCCAGAATGGAGTTAAAGCACCTGGTGCTGAGAAAAGTATGAGTACATTATAAGACAAGATGGTGCTTCTACAAATTGCTTAAGTTATAATGTAGTACCAATTTAGTACCAATAATGTGCTCTTTCTTCTCCCTTCAACTTTCAGAATACTTTAGAATGTGGAAAAAGATCAAACTGCTGTTTGTACTTTGCATGTATTTCAGGTAGTTTGATTTCACTGTTGTGTTTTCAAGACAAAACTCCCATGGGAATATGCCTCCAGCCATGTGTCAAGCTGAAGGGTATGCCATGCTCTTACTCCAGTACTGGCCAGCAGCAACAAGAAGAGCCATGGGTTTGGGTCACAAGTTGTGTTTTTCAAGGCTCAGGACTGGGGCTAGTCCTGTTTAGTATCTCTATCGATGACCTGGACGTGGGGATTGAGGACACTCTCAGTGAGTTTGTAGATGACACCAAGCTGCATGAGAGTGTTTATCTTCTGGAGGGCAGGAAGGCTCTACAGAGGAATCTGGACAGGCTGGATTGATGGACTAAGATCAGCTGTGTGAGAGTCAACAAGGAGAAGTACGAGATCTTGACCTTGGGTCACAATAACCCCATGCAGTCCTACAGGCTTGGGGCAGAGTGGCTGGAAGGCTGCTCAACAGAAAGGGACCTGCTAGTGCTGATTGACAGCCAGATGGTCATGACCCAACAGTGAGCCCAGGTGGCCAAGAAGGCCAATGGCATCCTGGACTGATTTAGAAACAGTGTGGCCAGCAGGATCAGGGCAGTGATTGTTCCCCTGCCACTCTTGAGGCTGCATTTTAAATCCCATGCCCAATTCTAGCCCTTCACTTCAGGAAAGGCATTGAGGTGCTGGAGCATATCCAGAGAAGGGTGACAGTGCTGGGGAAGGGTCTGGAGCAGAAGTCTTATGAGGAGCAGCTGAGGGAGCTGTGGTTTTTTAGCTGGAGAAAAGGGGGCTTATTGCTCTCTACAACTACCTGAAAGGCGGTTGTAGTGAGTTGGGGTTTGGTCTCTTATCCCTAGTAAAAAGTGAAAGGAGGAGAGGAAATGGCCTCAAGTTGTGCCATAGGAGATTTAGATTGGATATTAGGTAAAATGTCTTCACCAGCAAGGTTGTCAGGCATTTAAATAGGCTGTCCAGGGTAGTGAATGTGACACTTAAGGACATGTTTCAGTGGTGGATTTGGCAATGCAGAGTTAATAATTTGACTCAGTGATCCTAAAAGCCTAGCCCAACCTAAAAGATTCTCTGATTCATTTCTGTGATTCAAGACTTCCAAATATAGGCATATTTTTAGCAGTTGAGCTGCACATTTTTATGATAATAGTACTTAGTTCCTCTTGATTTTTATTTTTTTTTCATGCTTCAGGTCATTTGTGATCACCTAGTGAGCACCTTTAAGTTTTGAAGTTTTGTACAGAATATGAGGAAGTTTACAGGTTTTTGTTATTTGTTTTTAATAGTAAGTAAACAACTCTCTTAGGCAAGTTGGTAATACCTGGTCACAGCTAGCTACATAGAATTTTAGTTATGTGTAAGTGTATGGCTGTGATAGAAATTTGTAGGCCTGTTTAAAGAGAAATAAATTCTCTTCCAAATATTTATGGACTCCTGAGTCTGTTATGCAGAGTTTGAAATAATGATTGTAAAAAATCTCAGCTCCTGCATGGATGTCCCAGAAGGATTCAGTGATAAAGACTTCTGAATAGTTTATAGAGGACAGTTTGAGTGTCAGTAAAGATTTTACTCATTTGCATCTCTAAGCATTGGATTAGATTGCATAATTGTTTTCTTTTATAGAGCTTGCAAAGACTTTAGACTGAGATAAGCCTTTGGCCTCATTAAGATGGTACATATTGATGCTGGTGACAGCTTTGCAGCAGGAGGAGGAAGTATTGTCTCTATCAAGAGAGGGGCTTGCCCTCTGGGGTGTATGTGATGACAGGTGAAGAGATGTGATGGATGTCACAGGGTCTGGACCAAAGCTCTGTCTTAAACCTAATAGGAGATCTCTGACAAAAGGAGATCCTTCAGGGAAGGATGTGAGAGTAGGACAGGTAGAGATAAATCCTTCTCTTAATAAATACATCTAGCTTCTGCCAACCTGAGGGTTTGGATGATAGCCTGTATATGAGCATATGGGTGCAGTGAATGGTATTTCAGAGAAATAAGCAAAAATAATTTTCACAGTGTAGTTTACACTGAGATAGCAGAACTGTTTCAGGGGACTAAAACATAACAATTAAATGCTTAGGGTGCAGCCCAAAACTTCAGTTCTAGAAATTCTGAGTGCACTTCAGATGCGATTTTCTCTGTATGGTTGCAGCTGTGCACCATGCCTGTTATATTGGCTGAGAAAAGGCTACTCTGTATGTCTTGAATATATTAATTTAAAATGCAGATAAGACAGGTCTTTAATTTTGAATTTTGCATAAAAAATATGGAAATAAATTACTTTTATGTTTCCTTACAACTGACATTACTGTTGGCTGATGCTACCTGCAAGGAAACTACAGCACTATTTTCAATAGCTCAGTTATTATTCTGCTTACCTTGGATACCTCCATAGCAGAGTTCAGGAAAAAAAGTGTTTCATTGCTTTGTGAGAGTGGAAAGCTCTAGTTCTAAAGTTGTCTGTTGGCATGCAGTTTACTACTATGCCTAAAATAGATAATTTAAATTCGTAATCTCTTCTCAACAAGTTTGTAGATGACACAAAGCTGAGTGGTGCAGTTAACAGAAGGACAGAATGCCATTCTGAGGCACCTGGACAAACTTGAGAAGTGGCCCCATATGAAACTCATAAAGTTCCATAAGTCCTGCACCGGGATCAGGGCAATCCTAGACATGAGTACAGACTGGAAGATGAACTCATTGAGATCAGCCCTGTGGATAAGGACTTGGGGGCTTATCATGACTAAAAAGCTGTCAACAATGTGTGCTCACATTCCAGAAGATCAACTATATCCTTAGCTGCATCAAAAGCAGTATGGCTAGCAGGTCAAGGGAGGTGATTCTGCGCCTTTACTCTGCTCTTGTGACACCTGATCTGGAGTGCTGCGTCCAGGTCAGGGTCCTCAAAACAAGAAATATGTGGATCCATTAGACAGGGTCTAGAGGAGGGCCATGAGGAAGATCAGAATCCTGGAACAGCTCTTGTTTGAAGATAGGCCAAGACTTGGAGTTGTTTGGTATGGGGAAAAGCAGACTTCAGAGAGACCTCATTGTGTCCCTATAGTACCTTAACGGGGCTTATAGAAAGGAGGGAGTAGAACTCTTTATATGGGCAGGTCATGACAGGACAAGGGCCAGTGGTTTTAAATTGCAAGAGGGTAGGTCTAAATTAGAGGTTAGAACAAAATTTTTCACTCAGAAGATGGTGAAGCACTGGAACAGATTGCCCAGAGAAGTTGTGGATGTGCCATTCCTGGAAGCGTTCAAGGCCAGGTTGGATGGGGTTTGGAGCAACCTGATTTAGAGCGGGCCATCCTTTCCCTTGGCAAGAGAGTTAGAACTAGATGATCTTTAAAGTCCCTTCCAACCCAAACCATTCTAAAATCCTGTGAATCTCCTCTAGTGAATTTTGCCTATTCCTGATGTAGAATAAGTGACATTGTTTAAGCATTTTCTAGAAATGTGGCTCTATGATTTTATTTTGCCCTTAGTTTCCAGGAAGAAATGTTAAATGCAAATCGTTTCTCTTTATTTGCAGTAGGTCAAACTAATTTAGCTAAAGTTCACACCTATCTGCATAGAAGATTATTGTAAACACAATAAAATTCAAAGGTCATTTCTGTGACTGAAAGAGGATCAAAGGTACTTTCTGTGCTATTTTAATCCACTTCAGAGCATTGTAATGAGTTAAGTAAAGGGTGAAAGTCCAAGGCTTTCCCTTGCCATTGTCCTTTGTATAACTCTATTATCTATTCACTACTCTAATATAACATGTTCAATGGTGAATGAAGGAGAATCTGTCAAGGGGAACTTAGTTAGGGTAAAAGACCTCCTGATGTATGCTGATTGTGTTGATATGTTTCATCAGTTGAACAGTAACAGCTTAGAAAGCAGAAGTCAATCTTACTCTGATGACGAAGGCTTAATACTTACAGCCCATTACAAAAGTAAATGCTGATCTTCAGAGTCAGGTTGCAGAAACACTGTGCTTTATACAGTTTCAAAAACAATCTTGAATAACAAATCTGTTTGTTGGCTCTTAAGGTGTTCACTGGTGCTTAAGGAAGAATATGCTTTGCTTGATTTCTTCAAAATGCTAATATTGTCAAGTTTTCCTTTTACCTAATAGTCAGAATATTTGCTGTGGAGCAGGTCTAGCCCAGCTGGGCCCTGTTGAAGTAATATATGTGGAGGTTATTAGTCCATGACACTTAGGCTAAAGAAGTGGCTTGAATTGTGAATACGTTTAACTTAACTACCTGCAGGTAATGGTGTCTTCAGAAACCATGGTTTTCAACACAGACAAACCTCTCCAGGATTCACTGGTCAGTAGTTTGGTAATACCATAAATGAAAATGTCTTGTTGATGTAATGTGTCATTGTTGAGGAAATTGGGGGTGCGTGGCGAGAAATTTCTCCTTGTCCTTGCCTGCCAACCCCAACACGGCCTTCGAGTTCTGGCTTCTAGTCACGTAAACATGTTCCCATAGGGATAGAGTCATGTGTTACAAAATTAAAATGGTCAGACAATCTTTATTGAAGGGAAACAGGTTATATAGGGTTTTGGGGGTGACCATGAGGTCAGTGCCAGCTCGGGATAGGCTGAGGGTCCCTGGTCATGTACCTGTGGGCTTCTCCCATTGGGTAACAGCCAGGGCTCATCACCCCTTAGGAGCCAGCCACTCTGGCCCCAGCCAGGCTCTTAGGTTGTTTACCTGGCTTTCAGGCTGCCTCAAGATCAGGCTGACCTTGCCTGGCTGACAGCTCCTAGGTCTTGTGTTGTGCACCTACAGGGCTCAAGCTAAATCTCCCCCACACGTCATACAAATTGTTTATCCTCTCCTGTAGTGGTCAGTTGCTTCTTAGTTACCAGAAATGGTGTTTAAGTCTTGTTTCTCTAATATGCACTTGCAGTATTTTTTATATTGCACAGTCAAATCAGTTAACCTAATTAAAATATAGTTACTGAAGAGCAAGGAGTTACAGAGAAATACTTATGTTGTTTTTCTTTTTTTTTTATTTAGCTTTGATCTGGTGCAATTACCTCTGGTTCTGATTTAATTGTGGCAGTGTGTGCAAAGCTACTGAGCTCTGGTAGCTGATCAGAACAATGGAATCAGAGGGGTGAGTTATTTTCATTATGAGACTGGTGAGGTTTGCATGTATTCTAAGATCCTTCAATATTCTGCTAAAAAAAAAGGTTTGTATTATTTGGTTTGATTGTGATACAGGTGTTGTATAGAATCAAAGAATGACTTGGGTTGGGAATGACCTTGAAAACTGTCTGGTTTCAATGTCCCTGTTGTAAGAAGGGACACCATTCACTTGATGAGGTTTCTCAGAGGGGATCCTTGAACACTTCCAGGGAGGGGGTATCCATAACTTCTCTGGGCAACCTGTTCCACCACCCACACGGTTAAGAATTTATTTCTAATATCTGATTTAAACCTACTTGGTTTCAGTTTGAATCCATTCCCCCTTGTCCTGTCTCTACATGCCCTTGTAAATAGTCTCTTTTCATCTTTCTTGTAGGTCCCTTCAGATATCAGAAAGTCATAACTGGGTCACCCCAAAGCTTTCTCTTTTCTAGGCTGTACAATCCCAAATCTCTCAGCCTTTCCTTATAGGAACTTCATGATTCCCTCACAGGGAATCATCCCACTAGTCATCTTGGTGACCCTCCTCTGGACTTACTATGACAGGTTAATGTATTTCCTGTGTTGGGGAGCCCAGGGATGGATGCAGTACCCTAGATGCCATTATCTCTTTTCAAAGTTAACATAATTATAATTATGGACCTGCATAACGCCAAGGTAACCTTCTAGATCCATGCCCTCCACCCACAAAAAAAAATCAAATCCAAATACCCAACCAAACAACAATAACAAAACCAAAACCCCAAACCCTGTTTGGAATAAAAGGAAAGCTATCCTTTCATTAAAGCCCTAAAACTTCTTCCAAGTTCATCTAACTCACTGATGAGAGACTTTGACTACACAGTTACATGCAGATTAATAAGGAAATGTCTTTCCTGATGTAGAAAGATTGCTTCAGCTTGTAACTCCTCCAATTAATAAAATGCCAGTCTGAAATTACCCAGTTGAACTGATTAGGTCTATTGCAAAGAAACTAGCAAAGTTTCCATGGAAAAACACAACTCCATCAATAAGGTTTCTAAGTTTTATGGTACTCCCCAAAAGGGAATTACACCCTGAGCAGATGAAGCAATTAATCTGAGTTTCCATCTCTTCACTTGGAGACCTGACTGCAGTGAACAAAGCCCTTTAAAAGCAATAAAAGGGTTACTCCCTGACTGTTCTACAGAAATTTATAGGATATTGTTCACACAAAGACTTTTTCCCAGTGGAATGTTTCTTTTCAATGGCAGCCTTTAGAAATTGCATGAACCACAAAGCAAGCACCTACACACGTGAATTAGAGTGTGTTACTATTCTGCAAGAATGGGATATGAGATACTACATTATATTTGGACTATTATACAAGCCAGATCCTGAAAATATATTAAAGGGGATGCTAGCAAATGTGACAGCTTAACAGCAGCAATGTTTGATTTCACATTAATTTATCTCTTGTGGAAAACACGTATATTGTTTTTTAGACACATCTCTATTCCTCAAAGAAAACCAATTCATGTTGAAAGTTTGAATGCCAGGAAGAAGATCATTAGATGTGATAAATGCATCTGTGAATGATCTTAGTGTGCCTGCTGATGGGAAGAATTTCAGGGAAGATTTGCAAAAATGAAAAGTTTTCAGGTCTGAAAAGTTTCTTTTTGATAATAGTGACAACCAGCATGTCTCAGAGCTTCCACAGAAAAGCTGGAAATTATTTCCTCTGATGTCATATTCTGTTCTCTTGGGAAATAAAATGGGCAAGTGGATTATCAGGTGATTAGATGTAAATATTTCATTTAATTAGCATTAGCTTTGAAAGACACAATCCTTTGTAAAGCAGACAGACCAAACTTTATTGTAGTAGTATGCATGTAAAATGTACTTGTCCTGTAACTGTTCAAATTAATGTTTCTTGTTCTGAATTTGACCTGTGAAAATAAACACACTTAAAAGAAGACGAAGTCAAGATACTCAGTATTTTATAATTATTTATGTATTGTTCGTTCCCCAGTTGGCATTAACTTCAGGTACTTTCATGGACCATGAGTTACCATAGGACTATTTTGCCCTGTACTATGCTGGGAAAGAATCTTTCATGTTCATCATGTGGGTGTTTGCTGGGTCACAAGTGAAGAAGAACAATGTTCTCAATGGGTAGTGTTTCCTATCCCACCAAAGAAATTTAACTAATCTGAGTTACACCAGTGATAACAAATGCAAAAATATATAAATGGAATTACTTTAACTGATGCTCAAAATGCAAATTTGAATTGTTTTGCAGCCTCTTCACTTGCACCTTATGGCAAACTTCCAACTTTTAGTCGGGCTCAGTAATCTGTATTATTTTAAAGTTGTCTAGCTCAATTGTTGCAAACGTTCTTATGTTGCCAGAATCTCATGTCTTCTAATATCAGTTTGAGGAACTAGCCTGGTAAGTGACAGGTTTCAGTGTACCTCAGTGGTTGACCCATACCTGTAAAATTTGCTCCAATTCCACATAGGATTCCAGTTAACAAACTCATTATTTGTATGGAACTTAACTGTTAAGACTGTGTACATTCTATTGTTATGGAATTTAACTTAGGTTGGAGAAGCACTTTGTATGATTTTTTGTTTTAAATGTGCATTCTGAAAGCCTTATGGCCTTTCATAGATATTAGAAAAGGATCAATAGGTGAATGATGTAAACTAAACCACTGAATACAAATATATTTAGGGCCAGTGCTCAGTGTATAGTGCAGCTTTTTGAGAAGTTCCTACAAGCAACTGGGACTCATAATAAACTATTGATAATCTATTTCTTCTAAAGTAGGTCCAGGATAGCTACATGGCTGGTGCCTTTGAAGAATGTAGATGGACCTCCTCCAAATGTTCCAGGCATGGATACAACTTGCCTGCATGTATGAAGGGTGTACACACTGGCTGCTCTCTCCTGGAGGTAAAAGACCTTCCTTGGTTGCAAAGTAGCAGTCAGTTTTGAGAGTCGCTGCTTTCTCAAAGAGGTGTAACAGACTTCTACAGATCATTCCTTTAACAACTGCTTCATTGCCTACTTTTGGCCTCAGTCAAACAACAAGACAAAGCTGAAGCAGACAGAATATAGTATATTGTCCTTGGGAAATAAGTGCAGACATTTTCCTAGGGGATTTTTTTCCTAGATTATACTAATCTAAAATGGTCTTCTGCACAATCAGTCTTTGCAGGAAGTGTCTCCTGGAAGCTTTGTATCTTATTTACATCAGAAATCTGAATGCATATTCATGATTATTCAATTACTCTGTTTTGAACTCAAAGGACATCAGTGAGTATATTTCTGTCAGAAACCTGCCCAAACAGCCAGTTTTGTTGCAATTCCTCCACAAACAAACAAACCACCAAACCACAAAACTTCACAAAATACAAACTAAAGAAAAAACCGAGTGTCCTAGTTCAGCAGGTGGGACCGGTTGTCACTGTGTGGGGGTGATTAAAGCTGTGTATTCTACCCCCTCTATTCATTCTCAAAGTCAATGGCCCATTTGCAGCAGCTTCCCAGGGAGTCGTTAGCACCTCCACTCCCAGCCTGAGAAGGCGTGGCTGCTAATGAGCCATCAACAGTCCAAAAATAGCCCATGACTCACAGAGTTAATCACCCATTGTGTGAGTCTCCGCCCTNCTACTCAAAACCCCCGTAAAAACCTGTGCCCTAAAAGAACCCCAACACTGAGCCGCCTGAAAACACTCAAGCATGGTAGTCAAGATGACTCAGCCTCCCTAAATATTCTTTTAAAGGTATTAGTATTGAAAATGGATTTAGCTTTTTGATTCAACCATTGTCAAAGTGAAAATTTGCTTTCCTTCTGTTGAGAGCATTGTTTTCAGTTTAATATTATTCTTGTATTTAAGACTCATAACTCATTAAAACAAACTTTACTAAAACTGCATTACTAGCAAAGAGTGAATGCCAAAAGGATTTGAAATTGCCTGTAGAATCCTGCTGGAAAGGGATTCTCTGTTTAATTGGATCACAGTTTATGTTTGAAGGTGTTCTGAACTGACTTACACCCACTTTGAAGAACAGAGGTCAAGCAAATACCTTGAGCCCTACAGAGGACCTAGTGGATGCTAAAGGTTCCCTTTCTGTCTCAATGAAATCTCACCAATTCTGTACAGCTCCTTTCATAACAGCTCATTGTGCATCGGAAGCCAGTTATTGTCCAAGGCAAAGCTTAGAAATCCTAGTGTGGGTGATTATTACCATTCTTTTAACTCGATATAGGGGTGTACAGGAACAGAATACTGAAGGCTGAGTTTCACTGTGCATGCCAGAGTGTGTGTTGTGGGTGACAAAAATCATCTGAATATATAGGAATGCTTGTGTTAAAGGAATTCAAGATAGAAGAAATTAGCCTTCAAATATTGGGAATTGCTGTTTGCTTTGTTGAATCATTTCCTTCACACACAGAATAGGTACATTGCAATAGGGTATTCTCATTCTAAGGAACATTATACACATAATGTTTTCCGTCTGGGGTTGGACTATGGGACTGAAATTTGTGGTTGCCTCCTTATGTCAACAACCTGCAGAAGGGAATGAGCACAACAGATTAGTTTACCAGTTGCAGAATACAATGAGTGCTCACAATGGGGAGCAGAGTATTATTTAATTTTTAATACTGCAAGGCTTGCAGTTTGGAAATTATGATTAAATCAGAGAATGAGTCTTGGATCATGCATCCTGTCCCATTCTGTTTTAAGAGACTAAATCACTTACGCAGCCTTGAGATTGACTCATCTTAAATAGGAATTATCATTGATTTCCTCAAAAAGAAAGCTGAGTATCATCTCTTTCACCTAATAAAGATTGCAAAGGTTGTGAAGTTGCAGAAAAATGTTCCAGTCAGTGAAAACTTAAAGAAGAAAATCTCTAATTTTCAAGCAAAATTATCATAAGTGTATCATTACCTTGTGCTGGAAACTGAAATATGGGTTTTCTGCTAAATATTATAGATCTTATATTAGGCTGGGAACATTGTTTTGTTTTTTTGATGCACTTGTTAAGATATTATGTGTACTTTTATTTTTTTTCCTTCTCCTAAAGTAATGGGCAATTTGGAAGACTCCTTTAATTATTATGGTAGGGAGGTTGGGAGGGAGGATAGAGACAATTGGTGTGACAGTAGGGGTTTTGTTCAGTTTGCTCCTTTTATACCTGTATGCACTAAGTGAGCAACATTTATCCAAGATAGAAGTAATTTGTTCCCTCTGCCCAGGAACTACAAAATGAGATCTGTGGACACTGCTTGCACAAGGCAAAGGTGGCTGGTGGGCAGTGTGGATGTGGAGCATGTCCTGAAAGTGCTGGGCTTGGCTGTCCCTCTGCAGGTGTGTTTTGGTTTTGTTTTGGCTTCCCAGCTCCCGAGCTGCCCCTCGTTCTCCCTCCGCTCCTCAAAGTGGGGGAAAGAAAAAGGAAAAAAACTTGAAAGAAACTGAATTGAGTCAGAGTACATATGTATTTTTTTCTAAATGCTTACAATTATATATACACAATCTGCACCTAACATCAGAAAACTTCTAGGGTAAAAGGAAAGGGAGAACAGGGATAACAAAGGGACAAAACAGAACAAATAGGTACTCCTAGACAGCCCCACCCACCCCCCAAGCAAACCAGTACAATACAATCCTACTATCGACTCTCAGAAGAAAGCCAGCTCTTTCTCACACTTTCTCTCTCATGTCCTTCATGGCTTCGACAAGGGCTGAAAGCAGCAAAACTCGTTGCTCCCAACCCTTGCTGGAACAAGAAGACTGGTGACTTCTTATCTCCCTCTCTGATATCCTCCCTTGTCACGTGGGAGGGGAAAAAAATAAACCAGGTGGGGAATACCTAGGAGATGAGCCTTTCCCTAGTTACACCTGGTTACCAGGGAAGGCTTGGATCAAAACTGTCACAGGATATAGTGAACTTGCATCACTGCAGATCTGCTCTAGGCTCAGCCTGCCATGTGTCACAGTTGCTAGTGAGATGAAAGGTCAATGAAAAGGAGCTGCTGTATCTGAAAACTCTGGTACCAAAAGTCTTCAGACTTGTCCGCATAGATAAAGCTTGTTAATGAAAGAAAACTCCTAGGGAAAGCCTTGATATCGAGGACTATTTTTGGAATAATGTTGTAGCAAGGGGCATGTGCCCCAACAGAGAAACTATGTGAGAGAAAGCAATTAAAACTGGAACTAGTCAAATATAATGCAAGTCGGTGCAACAAGAAATAATTTGGTATTTACAATCTCTTCTGGTGTTGTAAAACTCATTGCGGGGCTGATATGGAGTGCATGATATTTTCTGTAGCAGAGTGCAAGTAAAATGGTACTAATTTCAATTTGTAGGGCTGATACTACTTTCCTGGTGGTATTGACCCTCTGCTATTTTCTTCTCTTCCATGCTTCAGCCTTACAACGTATTTCATGAAGTACCACAGAGAGTAATTTGCTCCTTTCAGCTTTTTCCTAGGTGGCAAGACCACTGTCATCTGTCAGCACAGTAGAGAGAAGATAATGAAATTTAAATAAACAGGTTAAAATTGACAATTTTACTTGCATCTCTCTTCCACTGTGTTTCCTATTCAGGAATGGCTCTTTCCAAGCTGGGTAAAGTCAGAGTAAAATATATTTATCAATATGTGTGTTTGAATAGGTTTCTTGGTCTGAAGCTAATTTAATAGAGCATCCTCACTAATTTTGTAGAAGCTGGTTTTGTCATTACTGTTGTTCTTTGGATGGACAGCCAATAGAAACAACAGATTAAAACCAAATTTCTTATTATAAATAATAATATGTTGAAATAGCTGATCTGGTAAATTCACTTGGAAAGTTAGGTTTTCCAAGTTCATCTGACATGCAACTTTTTAAATAACCTCTTGCTTTTTAAATGCTAATAACTTTTATATAACTGAATTTGAGATAAACTGATTTTTTTTTCCTTTTTTTATAAAGACAAAACATTGGTCAGTAAGTTCTACTGTAGGCTTCTGATCAATTTTCTTCCTCTTGGACCATCATTTTAATAAACTTATAGAGCATAATTTAGAAAAGTCAGAAGTTCTTTGTGAATAACTGCATTGCTTATTTCTCACTGTGGTTTGAAACTATGATTGTCTGTTTGTTTTTTGCTCTTTTTTTTGGAGAAAGGGGTGCATACTCAACATTTCTCCACCCTTAATTTCCACTTCATGATACATATGCAGAATATGTAAGAGATTGTCATGCACTGCTGACCAGAACAGGATTCAAATTGGATCTTATTTAAAGAAAATAAAAATAGAAAATGAACACAAGACACAAAAGTTCTACCTATTAATTTTATTCTTCAGCAAATTATTTAATCTTCTCTTTGCAGTTCAGACTTCAGGTATCCCTGACCTAGTTGCTTGAAATGATACTGAATTGACAACTTAAATCATACTGGAGAGGAAAGCTAATTTAGTGCGAGAAAGCCTTGGGAAATCTTTGAAAGATTTATGGAAATTTCTACTCAAACTGTCTTATCTGTGGCTTTATGAACTTAAAACTGAAGTTGAAAAAAATAATCCCCAAAATAAAAGTGAAATGCTGAGTGTGCATGTGTTCTACAAGTTCAGTGAAGGAAAGCAGAAGTAAAAATATCTCCCAGCTATGATGTGCAAAGCAAGGAGTGAATGGTTGAAAAAGAAAGGAAACTTATGGGGATGTACTTACTAAATATTTCACTGAGTAAATGACATATGAAAAGACAAATGCAAGGCCATTCAGGATTCATTTGCACAGACACATGCTAGCAGTCATCAAGATTTTTTTTCTGATTTTAATGATGTTTTTGCTGATGGGAAAAATTGTGGGAGGGACAATAGGCAGAGTGAATGCAAATTAATGTTAGCTATGGGCACATGGACACGGATGCTTTATGCTGCTCTACCCTGGGTGCTAAGAAGCTGTGTATGATGGGGCTTCTGTCAATAACCAAGAAAGCAGTTAGTTGGTGACATTTTGCAGTCAGTACAAATAATCTGGGCCTTCTATTTTAAATATCTAGCAGGCAACTTCAGTATCACTGATGCCTCTCTTTCTTAGGAGAGTGGATAACTGAAGTGCTATGCTAAAACCTGAGGAAGCCACTGCTTGTGAAGACTGTTGTGTTTTCCAGTATCTGCTCCCATAATTTCTCTAGTGATCTTTTAGTGACCTTCACTGATAAGGGTGAAATAATTAATTAAAAATAGATTAATTTCATAGCATTCATTTTATTTTCTTTCTTACCTCTTGCTTGTTTTCTTTTCTTGGTGTGGCAACTGCAGTGGTTTTGTCTTTCACCAATGACTGGAAGGACATCTCTTCATATGCCAACAAAGTTGAAGACTTGCTGCTCAAAAATCTTACTGCAAGTAATCCTGAATGCTGTGATGCTAATGTTAGCATTAAGAGGAGGCAAGGAGGATTTTAAGTCAGTTACAAAATGTGCATGTGAGAGCATTCATTGCAGTAATTCAAAGGTATTCTGATAAAATTTTAATGAAGCTCAGTTGAAAATGATTCCAGTTTTGATGAATCACAAGGGGAGAGGGAATATGACTAGTTTTACTAGTCAGAAAATATGTCAAAGAGTTTCCTCTGGAACTTCAGTGTGTTAAGTATATTTCCAGGTGTCTAATCTCTGTTGCCCTCTCAAAACCAATGTGACTTTTAATTGCTGCAAATCTTTGTCAGTTTAGCTGTGTTACATTGTGAGCACCTTTCTGGTTTTGGTTTGTTGTTTTTTTTTTTTTCCCCAAGAGTTTTATCTTCTCCATCCACAGTCTGTTCTGAATACAACAGGCAAGCCAGTTAACATTTTACTATTCAAACCTTTCCTGTGAACTTTCCTTTTATAGAGGTATCTGTAAAAAATTAACTTTCACTCATCCTGGCTTGTAAATGTGTGGATTATGTGGTTGGAATCTCTTTATAAAGTAAAAATATTCACTGCTATTATTTATTCTAGTCAATTATATTAGATCATCAACATTTTTTTTCTTACATGTTGCTTATGCTGGCCATAGGGAAGCAAAAATTAAAAAAAAATGTGTTTAAATAAAAGTCAGGGTGACGCAAAAGGAGAACCTGCAAAGTCATGCTGATATTGCAGAGTAGTGCACGCTGAGCCTTATGGATTATGGGTGGCAATGCAGAAAACCTTTCATCTCAGGAACAAACAGATCTGATGCTTTAAAATAGTTAAGTGTATTCTTATTATGATTTATCTTGTTGGAACAGCAGCTTTTGACTAGAAGTGGAGGATTAAAGTCAGTATATCCTGCTGTTGTAGAGGAAGAGAAGATTTCTGTAGGTCGTTACTATTTGACCAAAGGAGAGGGTTTGTAAAACCCAGTATCAATTGGATTGATCACCCTTCTGGGCTTTTATCTTGATGAATAGAAGGAATACTTAAACATTCACAGGAGAAGGCAGAGGTCAACACTGAAGTATGGGATCTAGAGGTGGAAGTTCTGTATTTATTTCTTTTCTGTGAAATAACTCCAGCATGACTTTAAAGTGCTTGTTCACCAACTGTGCCGTGTGTCCTAGAATGAAGCAAGAGCAGTAATAGTTTCTTTACAGGATTTATACAAAGCTGAATTTCTAGGTGTTTGCATCTACCATCATAGTAACAAGAAACTCAGTGTAAGAATAACTGATCTTGCTCCTACCTGTGCAGAGAGGAGGAGAAATTAAACCATTCTAATGACAATAATGTATCTGCAGTTACAACCCAGCTAGGAACTGTGGCTTGAGCTTCAAGTTTGTAAAGATGTCTTTGTTTATGTTTCTGTGAAGCTGAGCATGTTTCTGCAGCTTTAATTGCTTAATACAATTTGAAACTGCTAGTTTATTTGTACAATTGCCTTTCTTTCTTTCCTTCCTTCCTTGATGTCATTGCAAGAATGTGGAGAGATTATTAAAATGACCCTTGTAATATGGCATCGCCTTAGTGTTTCTCTTGTTCAGAAAATAGTCTTTCATTTTTAAAAGACTTTTTAAGGCTTTCAAAAGACATGTTAAAGGTTGCTTGGAACAAGTTTTTTGACAAAAGTTACCCAAGACACCTGGTATCTATGCTTCTATTACCTGGAGTATGTCTTGAGCAACCAGTAAATGAAGGAAATGCAGTCTGCTCATACAAAAGACTAATGTACCTGCAGTCTCTCCAACCCTGGAGGATAATGTCTTGATGATATGCTACTTTTTTATTTCACAATAATGCATAGATATGTTAGGGAATAGCCCTAGCTGTTCTTCATGTTTACCTACCTGTTTAGCACTCCACTTTATAGTTCTTTACCTAACATCCTACAATGTTAATATGCCCAGAAATTTTTCTTTTTGGCTCTGAGCAGTAGGAATGAGAACAAACTGCTATCTCAACTATGACTTTAAATCTCCAGCGTTGCTATGCAGGCTCTGAAACCTCTGCTCAGCCCTGCTTTACACTGTTTTTAGTGTATATTGGGATTTTTTAGGGTAAATGTTAGACATGCATGCAACCTTGAACCTCACCAAATATCCTCTCATTTCCATGTTGTCAGCAGTGTGATGATTTTACCACATTTACAGACAAACACACTTGTATGTACATAAACATATTTTAAAACATTTTTGATGCACAAACTTCATATTAGCTGTATCTAATCAGACAAATATTAGATGAAGAAATCTTTGAGTAGTAAAGCAAATGAGAATTTTCCTTTACAGTTTAACTTTGACACTCTTAGACACAATTTTTTTCACTTGCACCACTCTGTGTTTACCTTTTCAATGAATCTCTGTAGTCTTAATTTATACCATCTGATTCCTCAACTACCTTACACTTTCTCTGTTTCCTTGCTACAGTAGTTTCAGCTCTTTTCCTTACCTGCCATCATGTGAACTGCTGAATCTGCAAGAGGCAGTATGTATTTTTTAAAGCAATATAGTTGGTGGTCTCTGCTGTCTTCAACCAGAAAGTCTGGTTAGAGAGAATCACATCATTGCTTGTCCTCGCTGTGGATACCTTAAACTTAAATTTCCACTCCTCTTTCAAATTTCGTGGAAATTGTCAAGTTTTAATTAAGGGGCTGACAACTGTGGCCATGTAAGTCTCACTTTCAGAATCAAAGTAGCAATATTTGGAGTCTTTACTGTCAAAACTGATATGTTCAGGAGAATACTATTTACCAGTAAATGTTTATATAAATTAGATATGATAAAAGCAATATGATTGGAATGCAAATAAAGTGGGTGGGGGATTTGGGTTTTGTGGGGTTTTTGTTTGGCTTTTTTGTCTGGTTTTTTTTTTGGTTGTTTTTATTGTAGCCAGCTAGTATCACACTGGATTAAATATGGGAGACAAATGTAAACTGGTAGTAAAAAAATTAGTCAAGTATACCTGGATTGTCATGTAACACAAGAATTGTGATTTCTTGACCATGAACAGTCTCCCTGAAAAATTTAGGATTTTTACTGTCAGTTGAAGACTGGAAAAAACCCATGAATGATCAAATCCATTTTATAGTGAAAAATTACATTCAAAATATTTGGAATCTGTTCTACTATCTACATATCTAAAAGCTTATACAGGTGATAGCACACTCTAGAAAGATTCCAGGTGAAAGATTTCTATGATATTTGATACAGCTACTATCTGTAAAGCTAAATAAAAGCATTGAATGATATAGGCTGGAAGGCAGTTCTGGAAACAATTTAATACAAATACCACTTAAAAGTACTTCCGTGCCCGTAAGTGTGAGGAAAAGGCAACTGTCCTCCTTTGTTAGGAAATCCGTTGAAAGGAAGGCAGAAGGTGAAATAGAAGTGTTTTCTTGTCTTACTCCTTCTGAAGAAAATGAAGTAGCTGAGAAGATACCTATTTTCAATTGAATAGGCAGGTATTTGTTTAATAATTTCAGTAGATCCTGAGATCTGGCTTGCACCTAAAGAGAGACTGTTCAATGGGAAACCTTTATGGTTTATTTTGGCCTCCAGGCCAGAGGTTTTGTAGGCGTTCAGGACTGTTTAAGGTAAATTAATTTTGGGACAATGGTCTAGAAACTGAGAGGTTTCGTTTTTCTCCAAGATGGCTCTTTCTGATTTGATCATATTTGTCTCAGTATGCAATATGCATTAAGAAAAGGTCAAGAGAAGGGGCTTTAAGAGGAAAAGACTCTTTCAATGACAGAAATGAAAATAGATTGTTTACTTCAAGATCTCTTTCTCTTGCAGTCATTCTTTAGTGCTTCAAGGTGTTAATATACTAAAAAAAAGTGTACCCAGTATTTTTGGTACATAGGAAACGTGTATATTCTCTTGAGAATGGGTAAAATAAGTCTTATTCCTCCTTCAAGAGAAATAAAGCATCTTGATTTACCATTTTGGCTGAGAAGAAATATCAAGATAAATTCCTCTGCCTCATTGATACTAATACAGGGTTCACAAGGGAGGAAGGAGCTTAATTTTGACAGTCCTTTAGGTTTAGATGTAGTGACTATATAGAAATTACTTTGCTCTAAAACCCTCAATTATTAAAACAAAATGCTTATTTTTCAAACTGACAAATTTTTTTAAGGAAAAAGAAATCAAAGGCTGACATGCACTTAAGATAGAGTGTAAAGTACTGTTTGGGCATATTTGCCAGTGAAGTATTTTTTTAGTGAGGTTCTGTTGTTGTTGTTTTTTTTTTTTTTTTAAATCCTTTTCATGTATAGGAGGGGTTTTGCCAANAATCCTATTCATGTATAGGAGGGGTTTTGCCAATACCAAGTTTCCACTGTTTTTTGAAGCATGCTCATTCCTTTGGTGCACTTCCCTGTTAAATCAACATTGAAACCTGGGTGTTGGTTATTTTGCATTTATGACTGTACACTATTGCTTCTAGACAGCTTTTAGTCGTGCAAAGTAATTTTGCATTAAAAGAAGAGCCTAAATTTATGAAGATTGCAATGTTTTTTCTTCACCACCTAGAAACCTTGTTTTCTATAAATAATCCATTGATCCAGTGTGAATAGGTCTTGCTAAATTTGCAAAGGTGGTAAACCCCAAAAGCATGAAGAATTGAAAGCTTCTTTCTGTACTGTTTTTATTGGAAAAAATCTGATTTTCAATATTCACATAAGGTCCTAATTAAAATATGTCTTACTCAAGACATGTAAGAACTCTAGAAACAGTTGTTTTGTTGTTTGGCTATGACTTATAAGCACCTCTAGACCTGACAACTTTCCTGATTCCCACTGGGGTAGTTTTGAGCTCCTTGCTGGGTTTTTTTTTGGACACCAAGGCTAGGTGTTTATAGCGGAACCATCACTACTTTATTTATGCAGGACAGACATGTGTGATGAAGTAAGACAAAGAATGTGTAAAATCTTCTACAATTCCCTATACTTTATATTTCTGAGTGAAGTGTAATAATTTTAGTAATGGAACTTGTTTTGGTTTGCTTCCCAGAAAGTTTTTGCATTCTCTTGGGAGTCACTGAGCACAGCATTCTGTTTTGTAAGGGGTGCATGCCTGATGAGTGATGCAGATGCAGAACTGCAAAACCTGCACAGGTAGGCAGCTATTCTATAAATTTTTCTGCAGCAGGGTGGAATGGTGAATTTGAAAGGTCTAGACAGACAGTATAGATGGATAGAATATTTATTTAAAACTCCTGTACTCCTTATGTGGCCCTTGGAGAATATTTGCATAGCAGAGTAGTCTTTAAAGCATCATATTGCTGAATACTGAGATGTATTACACTGCTGTGCTTCAGCATGCAGTTGTACAGAACTAGTCAAAATGGAAAATAATGAGATAGGAGAGCTTTGTAGTATCAAATGACTCTCTCCAGTCTCTCAACCTGGAATTCTGAGGGTTTTTTCTGCCACCTCAAAAGATGCACCTCAAGTGACCTGGACTTTTTAACTGAGAGAAATAAGTAGCATTCATTCATCTCTTTAAAAATGAAACTGGAGTAAAACCAGTTTTTTTCTGCTCAATAGCCTAATGGCTCAGCATATAAGCCAAACCATATTACTTCATGTAAATATCAGTTTGTGTCTTTTGCAGCTAAAATTTTCAAAGTTATGAAACAGAAGATATCTATGTCCTTAAATCTGAAGATCTGAAATACATTTGAAAGTGAATGAAAGGCTGCTGGATAATACAATTTATTTTTATCATATGGGGGGAAGAAACCTCTCATGGAAATGGACTTAAATGTCTGTATTCTCTTCTGCACATTCTATTGATTTTTGCCTGAAATATTTTCTTATTGCATCTTTGCTCATCATAGTAAGTCAGCTAATTAATTTTAATCAGTGCTGATTTAAAATAGCATGATATAAATAATATGAATTTTGTTCTTTGAGAGAATGGTGAGAACTGGGCTGTATTCATGCAGTGTTGCAGTTCAGATGTCCAGATGCTAACATCTCATTCTTTCTGTCCCACAAGAGAGAACATGATCTTGGAAATTAGGAGGTAAAGCATTATTTCAGTTTAAGTAAAATCCCACAGAATATAGTTGGTTAACTTTTATGATAGCTTATAAGTGAAATAGGTGTTTCCCTGTTTACTTCCCAAGATTAAAGTATCTTTACAAGAATACTTGAAAATTATGTCTATCTGACTTTCAGATGTTAGCATCAGCTGAATATATAATGAAGTGGTATAATCATTCATTCCTGAGACATGGCTTGAGACAGGCCCAACACACAGACAATGTACAATATGGAGGATTCTCTATCCTCTCTCTGTCTAGCTGAATGCTGTGACTTAAGGGATAGGGGGCGATGGCTGCAAGTTACTGTCTGACCAGGAGAGGTCTCCCTGTGACTTCTTCACCTTCCAAGGTGTCTTTGCATAAAAAGCACCTGGGCTCTGTAAGTGGAACCTGTGATGAGGATGATGGTTGATCTGGCATAGGGACGTTGCCAAGGTGAGCGAGCGAGCCTATGCCCTTCATCAAAACTGCTTGCATAAAGAAAAGAAAAATGGATTGATGTCATAGGAGACTCCTTTCTGAAGGGATCAGAAGGCCCAATACACAGAGCAGATCCACTTCTTTGGAAAGTGTACTGCCTATCTGGTGCCTGGGTTAAAGGCATGAAGAGAAGCTTCTCACCTTGGTATGGCTCTGAGATCAATCCATTACTGATTTTTCAGGTAGGCAGCAATGAAGTCCTAACAAGAAGTCCAAGGCCAAACAAGAGAGACTTCAAGGCCTTGAGAGCACAAGTTAAGTATCAGGTCAAAAGTAGTGTCCTTCTCTATCCTTCCAATTACAGGGAATGATGAGGGAAGAAACAGGAAGTGCCAGTAGCCTGGTGTCATTGGTAGAATTTAGGGTTTTTTTGATCACAGGTCAGTTTACATGACACCAAGCCTGCTGGCAACAGAGGGGGTACACCCATATCAAAGACAGAAAAGGATCATTGCTCAGGAGTCAGCAGGAATCATTGAAAGAGTTTTAAACTAGATTTGAAGGGGGAAGAGAATAAAACCTGCCTTGCTGTAGATAAGCCTGGGGACAGCATACCGATATTTGAAAGATAGTGTGCTAGCAAGGTCCTTTGGTCTGCCATCTCAGTGGACAAAGGGGATGGGGATGTTTGTGGCAGCAAAGATGCAACGGTTATTGATATGTTAAAAACCATGGAAGCATCTGTGAATGGTCCCATAGGAATTAAGGCTGATCTCCTACTATGACATGGTGATCTGCTAATCAGAGGAGAAAGGCTTATCTGGACTATTAAAAAATTGCAGCTGTATCCCATGGCATTCTCTTGGAGAAGTTGCTAACACCTTATATGAGTGTACTCTTTACTAGGAAAAAAACTGGCTGGATAACCAGGCCCAGAGAATGGTGGTGAATGGAATTATATCCAGTTGATAGCTCAGCCCTGGGTCTAGTCTTATCTAATATCTTTGCTGATGACATGGATGAGGGGATTGAGGACACTTTAGTAAGACTGCAGATGACACCAAGCTACGTGGGAGTGTTGTTCTGTTGGAGAGCAGGAAGGCTCTGCAGAGGATTATAGAAATGCTCTATTGATGGGCTGAGTCCAGTTGTATGAGTACCAACAAGGCGAAGTGCTGGGTCCTGCACGAGAGTCACAACACCACCCAACTCTCCAGGCTTGGGGTAGAGTGGCTGGAAAGCTGCCCAGTGGAAAAGGACCTGGAAGTGCCATCTGACAGCAGCTGAACATGAGCCAGCAGTGTGCCCAGGTGGCCAAGGCCAGTAGCATCCTGACTTATTTCAGAAACAGTGTGGCCAGCAGGACCAGGGCAATGATTTTCTCCTTGTGCTTGGCACTGGTGAGGCTGCACCTCAAGTACTGTGTCCAGTTCTGGGCCCCTCAATTTAAGGACATCATAGTGTTAGACCAGGTACAGAGAGGGGCAATGGAGATGGTAAAAGAACTAGATCATAAATCTTACGAGGAACGACTGTGGGAGCTGTGGTTGTTTAGCCTGGAGTGGAAGCTTAGGGGGACCTTATCACTCTCTACAACTACCTGAAAGGAGGTTGTAGCTGGTGATAGTCAGTCTCTTCTGGGTAACAAATGATAGGAGAGGAAATATCCTCAAGTTGTGCCACGAGAGGTTTAAATTAGATATTAGAAAAAAATTTTTTTTACTGAAAGGATTGTGAAACATTGGGACAGTCTTCCCAGGGAAGTGCTGGAGTCCACCCTGGAGGTATTTAAAATGTAGATGTGGCACTGAGGAACAGGGGTTAGTGGTGAACTTGGAAGTGCTGAGTTAGTGATTGAATTCAATGATCTAAAAGGGCTTTCCTACATTAATGATTCTATGATTCTATAAACAGCTTTTGGCATGTTTACATATAAAAAAAATATGTATTTTTTTAACAATTCAGTAATTTCTTTTCAGAACTGGAGATCAATTTTATCTTGCCTTTGATAAGATGATGGTGTTATTTGAGAGTAAAGGTAGCTACTTAGAAACAGAATTTGTAAACTGGGGAAAGAACATGACATTAATACCAGAGAGGAGAAATGAAAAGATTAAAAAAAAGGTTAAAAATATTTGCAGTGAAAAGGACTCTTAATCAGAAAGTGGTGAACTGTGGTGGTGTCATTCTTATAGAGCATCTTTTACTGCAGTAATAATATACAATATTATTAATGGTGTTATAACTAAGAAAAAGTCTTTAACAACAGGGATTAATCCATTAAAATTCATTGTGGTTATATGCACTGGAAAACTCTGTATACAGATAAAGACTTTTACAGCTGGAATGTTTTTTTTCATTTATTTCACGTATCCATACTTTAGCGTGTGTCATGTTTATTCATTATTTTCAGATAATATTTCCTATTAACAATTGAGCTGTATGATAAATCTGTATTTTGTAGGGATTTTTTCTGTTCTTCTCTGATATGTAGGAACATTGAATTTCTGATAACTTACATGGCAAAATCCAGATCTTACTCTCAGCAGCCTGTAAATCAGGCTGTAATAACTCCAGATTGTAACCAACCAAGATGCTATCAATCCAATGTTAACAGTGGATGATGCATTAAAACTCTATATCCTGTAAGTAATCAAATCTCAAAGAAAAACATTTAATGCAGCTGTCCACTGTGCCTGAAATATCTATTCTGTGGAACAATCAGTTTTAAGAGGATTTAAAACCAACTATTAAAATTCATCAATACCAACCGAACAGAACTTCCTGCAGGCAGGAAGGCAGGTGGCAGTGCCATCCACTACGGGAGGCCTGGGTCAAATGTGTCTCTCTGCTGACTTCATAAATCTACAATTCTTTTATGGAGTTCTAGTATTCATTTTTCTTACTTGCACAGTAACTATGTAAATTGTGAATACTACTTTCATAAAGCATACTGGACCGTGTTTGAGACTCATTTAAAAGGGTGCAAGAGTTGTGAGAGTAGCTGAACACTATGTAGAATTTTTTTTTTTTTTTTTTAATGAGAGGATATGTTCTGAATTGTTAAGCAGAAAGAGTGGAAGTATGAATCAGCTGGAAGGTAGAACTGTGCTCTCCGTTAAAAAGGGGGGACCACAATGAAGAATGTGGCTGCATTGAGCACTAGGTCCATTGCTTATACAGCAGAATAAAGAAGAGTAAAAAAAAGCCAAAAAAAAAAGATAACGCTTTGTATTTCTGAAAGAATACAAAAAATGCATCATAAAGAATTAGTGTGAAGGATTTGAAAAAGAATTACTAGTCAGGACTAGAAAAGAAGTAATGGTTTTGCCTCTGTGGATTATTTAAATAGAGGTGATTCAAAGGACAGGAACAAACACCAGTAAAACTGAAGTTTTGTGCCTTTTTATGTAACTGCAGATTCTGCTTTATAGATACTACAAGACTGATGATAAAATGTTGAGTGAATGGCATGTGAGAAAGAATGTGAAGTATAAACCTATAAGTGAAATTTGATCACTGTATGTTGAGACCTTTTAAAGCTTTAATAATCTCTTCGTCTGACAAAATGTGGATTGTTCCCACTGTATCACAAACACTTTTTGCATTGCTCACACAACAGGTGAATAAGTATTTTTAGAGATTGAAACAATACCAGATATAACTTCCTGCTCTGCCTGAAGTTATTTGAATGTGCTTAGTCCCTTTGATTCCAGTGTTGCACTGGGAACTATTGAGAATTAAGTCTCTTCTAGAGCAAACCTTTCTCTGACTACAGGATAGGAGCTTCTACCTGTGAACTAACGTCTAATAATGGACATCCAACCTAATATTCAGCTGCAGCAGGACATCTGTTTTCCCAAGTATCCATGTTATCTACTTGATATTTCCTTTTCACTATTTCCATTTTCCCAATGCCAAAGTTGCTCTATCTTTGTCTTCAGCTTCTCTTTTAGAAAGAGTTAAAACTTTCAGATTGCTTTTTATCCATTCAGTACTCAAATATTTCACTATGCTATGCTTCAAAAGGAGCATACTTATTTTTCCTATTCCTCTTATGTAATGAGCACAACTGGCAGACCATCAGAAAACCAACTTCCTAAAAGCCAAACATACAAATTCTTCAATCCATTTCTTTGTTCTTGATAACCTGTCAAGAAGCTACGTACTTCCTTTTGGGAAAGGTAGGCAACACAGCTCCTCTAACAGAAAAAAAAATCTTACAAATGTCTAAAAATTCAGAGGAACACAGAAGTTGTCCTTTTTAGCAGTTTCTGATCAACCACAAGGAAAAAAATAGTGAACAAATAAAATTTTCATCCAAAGTAGAGTTGAGTTGAGCACGAGAAGAAAAGCTGAAAGCTTGAAAGCTTTAAGAGAGCTTAGGAGAAATAGTTCATGCATATGAATTTACAACTTCTACAGAAATTCCCCAACTCCCCTCCATCACAGAGTTTATGAATGATATTTCCTTCATTACAGAATCACAGAATATTATGTGTTGGAAAGGACCTCATGTAATTACATAAAACAGAGTAACTCCAACTGTTCCATTATTTTTCCAAGATCTACTTTAGACTAAAAGTCTTATAATTTTGTTTTTAATTATTTACATTCAAGTAGGGGCGGTCCCGTGGCGTAGTGGTGAGCACTTCCGTCTCCG
This sequence comes from Sakesphorus luctuosus, assembly GCA_013396695.1. Lineage (NCBI taxonomy): Eukaryota > Metazoa > Chordata > Aves > Passeriformes > Thamnophilidae > Sakesphorus > Sakesphorus luctuosus. Next base: position 109,970 of record VWZD01008080.1, read on the forward strand.
GCTCCTAGGTCGCGAGTTCGAGTCTCTGTACGGGCGGCCCCGGCAGTTAAATGCCACCCTGCCATCCGATCCCGTCAGATCTCGGATGTGAAGCAGGGTCAGCTCCAGTTAGTACTGAGTGCTGTAGACAGTCCTAAGGACCTCAGTGTCACTGTCCAAGCTTGCTCGGCCGTGGCAAATGAACCTTAGGACTTAAACGGTGGGGCCAGCTCTGCGCACGCTGTGCCTCACCTAAAAAATCCACTGCGCAGGCTCGGAGGGCACACGTGGGGTGAGCCCCTCCCAAATCTTCGTTCGCGAAGATTGGCCTTTATTATTATTTACATTCAAGTGTACTATTTGCTTAGTATTTCACATACTCTTGAAAATCAATATTAATGATACAGAGCTTTGGTTTTTTTCAATTCTTCTACAACTTCTGAAATCAAATCAGGAAGGGGATTGATAATTAAAGTGGGTGTAAATTATCTGAATTTCCTTCAATTTTTTTTCTGCAGTTCTTAAATCCTAGATTTATGGCACTTAATATAAGAACCACCTTGATTTCCCTTAATATACAGTTCCCATAAACATCTGGCCTCACTTGTCTTCTAACAAGTTTCTGATCTAGATAGACTGCTAACAGTTTACAGTTAGAAATATAATTATAATTACTTTGCTGTCTTTGGAAGTTACAAGACAGACACTGGATATCTAAAAAGCATTCTTAAATATTTTTTAAGCATTATTCATACATTTGCATCCTTAAATATTCTGTCCAAAATCACTGGCCTCTGTTGTTTCCAACTTTAGATAAGCAGCTCTTTGCAATTCCAAACATATGTACTGTTTGTTTGCACTCTATTCTGTTTGCTAAAAAGCCATCTGAGGACAAGTCTTGATGTTTTCTACTTAATTATCTGTGATACTGTGTTCTGAAAATCAATTTCTCCTTATCTGCTAAGATCAGGTCTCTGTAACTTTATGACGTCTGATGTAAAATGGAAATAGAAAGTGTGCTTTAGAGCACTTAAAAATGTCAAGTACATTTTTGTATTAGCTGTATGAAGATACTAACATTATCACCTGAAGAGAAGCCCTGTAGTTACATAGCTCTTTTTGTTCTCATCCCATTCTAATCTGTTATTATAAGGCAGACTGGAGGCCTGAAGCAGTCTCTAAACTATAATCCATCATGCATATTAATTGTTATGACATTTTACAATAAGCAATTAAAGATTGTTTATGTTTCTGACTTGTCAGTTCCTTGAATTGGTAATGTCATTTTTAGTTTCAGAAGCAAATACGTCCTTCTTAAAAACCACTGCAACACTAGCAGTTTATGGGGTTTTTGATCACTTCAGTCCTGCTAGCCATCCCACTAGACTGATTACAGTAAAATCAAATTTTTTATTACAAATAGAAAATTACTATTTCTCTCATTTATAACACAGACTCCTAGTTTTGTTCTACAAGGGGTTTTTTAAAAGTTTTTCCATTTTTTTAATTCACATAGCCTTTTTTATTGTGTACCTCATGGTTTTCTTTAGTTTCCCTTACATTCCTCCTTCTATAGTAGCCACAGACATTTCATAGAAATATTTTATATTCTGTCACTTAATTGCTTCTGAAGAGCATACAGCACCATGTCTCATGGCCACACTGTCTTGTATTGCATTAGTTACCCATAAATTGCTGCCCCTCTGCCTTTATATTATACTATCAAAACTTTCCTGAACTGGTACCAAGGTGACCCCAAGTGTGGGGTGATAGCTCTGACAAGCTCTTGATGAGTTGAGGGAAACACCTCAGCCCCCTGGAGGGGTGCTCCCAGAACCACTGTCAGAGGACAAGAAACTCCAATGCCTTTCCAAAAGTGATAAAACCAGACTGATAAGATTAACAAAGGGTGGAGTGTTGTGGAGATGACATGGCTGTCCTTTGCCACATCTTCTGGGAACACAGGAGCCAGCCCTCAGGCCTACATCATCTGTCTATCACTCCAAAACCAATTATCGACTAAAGTCACTCAAACCCTATAAGAACAAAAAGGTATAAAAAAAGAGATTGGGCTAGAGCAACTAATTGGGGAGAAATGCCATTGTCTCCGCAGGGATAGTTGAGAGGGACTGCCCTGTCTCCTCCCACTTCTTCGGACAATTTAGAGGTCAGAAAACCGTATACTCTCTATACTTTATATCTGATACTTACATTCTTTCAATGCCTATTACTTCATACTTGCTATGTTATGTCTTATACTATGCTTATTACTTTATAACTTAAAAGGTATCTTATACCCTCATACTATGCTTTCACTTTTATACTAATTTCACTGGTCTACAAATTTACTCTATAAGCACCTTATTTACTAACTGTTTTTTGCCACTTTAATACTAATCATAACTTGCCTTACACCTCATAACTTATCTTACTTTACAGTGGTTGTGTTCTTTTAAGGTGTGCAGTTCTTTTTTAATGCGTGTTTATGTGGAACAGCTATATTCTTTCCTTTTGCTTTGTGTTACAGAGAAATGTGCAGTTCATTTTGTTGCTCTGTGTTACTGAGGGGGTTTAGATTGGTGTTTTAGGTTGTTGTGTTTCTGGTTAGTATTTTTCTGTTGTTAGTTAAGTGTGTCGTGGAGAGTATCCTGCTGGAGTTCTGTAATGAAAATTATGTTTGGTGTGCTTTTCTGTGGAGTGTGTGTTGTGGGGGTTTCTTTTGGAGTTTTTTGTCATCAATTAAATACAATCCTGAAGCTGAATGTTATCACCAGCAATGCGAAACCCACAATAGCTGTCACATACTTGTATTTATAAAAGTTATTCTGGCAGCTGCTATAAAGAAAGTTCTTTCTTGTTATTAAGTGTGGTCTCATAGCAGTGCCAAAAATCCTTTCAGACTGTTTCTGTCCGGCGTCAGGCAGGAAGTTCTGGGTTCATAAGGCTTCGATTGTTCTGAAGCTTGTAGCTAATAACTTTATATAAATACAGGTGGGACAAGAAATCTTTGCATTTCTTCCCCTCCTTTTCATGTGAGGCTAGGGAACCAACCAGGCATCTCCACCATATATCTAAATCTCTTTCTGACCCACTGTGTGATAGGAAATATTTTGGAAAGCCCATGGCATTTAACACTGCAGTGGCAATGACAGTGACACTTGCATGGCTTCCATTGCCTAGACTCCCCACAAATTTTAGGAAGTTCTCTTGCTTACGTTATCTAGACCTACTCTGAAATTCTTTCTGTAGCAGCAGTGCGCACCTGGGGTACCATGTCTACAGGTGCTCTTGCTGTGGCAACGTGCCTCTGTGCTGTGGTACGGACATGCTTCGGCCCACCTCGTGTCTATAAGATGTATTAGAGATATTTCTAGATATTATGCAGATATGATATAATGATAAAATTTTAAAGGACAAAGCTACAGAAAATATGTATTTTTTTTCATTTATACATTGATCTTTGTTGATCAGATAATTATCTCTCCATTCTACAAATAGTACATGTGAAGCATAATCAGTTTATTGAAAAAGTTTAATATATTTATCTCCAGAACTTTAACTATCTGATCCTCGCAAAGAAGGGACTGGAAAAAATCTAATCCCAAATATCCTAAATTGAGATTTTCTTTTTCCACTGTAAAAACAAATTGGGCAATACCAGGTTTATTCACAGCCTGAATATGTAGAGAATCATGAGAATTCTCTTTTAAATCTCGTTAATCATCAGTCAGCTATGCATCTATCACTACTTACCACTCCAGGCAGACCTTCAAGGGGAATAATGTCATTCAGACCTGACAGACAAAAAGAAGAGTTGGGGTTTTTTTGTTTTTCCTAGAATTACACATTACTTATCTGCTAGTATGTAATCTAAAATCATTTCACACTGATCCATTTCTATTTTATTTTTGACTATTAATTCTAATTCACTTTCAGAAACTAGAGATTTAAAAATTATCTTCTAGAACTAATTTTCATTGAAACATTTTGGGGAAGGAGTGTGGCTACAATTCTAAGTATACTACATTACTACAGTGAAAGTAATATTTAATAATTTTGTCATGCTTAAAGATGTGGAAGTTATGGAAGTTGCCATGGTAACTTCAGCACAGATTTGTTAAATTATATTTAGTGTTAATTTACTTGTATCTCATTTTCATTTTACAGGTCTTATGTCTATGACTTGTTGAAAGACCAATTGTAGCAATAGCTTTAAGGTGTTAGACTACTCTTTGTAAAGATCAGTAAGTTTTAAGACAATTAATTTCAGGCATCACATAAATAAAGTCTTATAATCATTGCATCAATTCACAGTAGCTTTTACTTTTAAGAGATGCAGCCAATTTGCTGCAGACTAGACCTGAAGTCTTATGAGTTAATTAGGCTTCCTAACCTGTTAACTTATATATCATAATCATATTCATCTAAACTCATTTATACCAATGTCACCATGTGAATGTTTATTAAAAAAAATGGACGAAAACGTGAGTTCAGGAAGACATCAGTACAGTTCTCAGGGTGCAAGTTTCTCAGCAAATGTAGCTGTAATTAAGAGGGGAATTCTGTTCTCTAGTAATTTTGGGAAACTGCTTTTGTATTTATTGGAAATCCTGGGCAGTGTTGGCCAAATAACTACAGCTTGTACTAAAAGTTCTATATGTATATAAAAACAAGGAATCTTCTATGTCTGGGATGTAACTCAATGCCTGAGATCTGTCTGTTGGTGCAGGTGATGTTTGGGACTGGGATATTTGAGGCTTAGTACTTCAGTAAAACTCATTCTGTAACAGCTGAAAATTAATAATTGAAGAATTGCATCAATGTATGGACAATTCTGTTTTCTTTTCCTTTTTTGATTTTTTTTTTGAATTGCACCTATTGATCAACAACCTGATGAGTTTAAGCTTAACTGTAGATATGTGAGGAATTATTTACAAATTGAAAGAATTCTCATAGTAACTGAGAGTGAATGTGGGTACTCAAGGTTGCCTTTGTATCCAACCTTCACATCAGTAAAACCAAGACTGACCTGTGTTTACTAATTGTGTTAGCTATTTGGATCATTTATTTGCAGGCGATGGAATCTGCATCAGAGTTATTTAATGTGCACTTTGAAGTTTCCATCTCTTGCCAATATAATTTGAATTTTGTTTATTTTCAGTTTCAAACATCTCACATCATAACATCACATTTTGCTCAAGTTCTGAGCAAAATAATGTGAAAACTGTAAAGTTTTATATACTAAACACAAGTTCACTGTCCTCATGCTACCGTTTTTTAGTACTTATTTGACTAATTCAGGAAATAGCTGTGTAAACGGAGAGCAAGTGTAGCTTTTGGACTCAGTGAGGTCGTTATATGCACCACGTATTTCCCTCTTCTTTCACCTGCCACCTGCTTCCTTACTGAGTGAGAAACCATCTGAAATGGAACAGCAGTGCATTGTTTGGTGCTACACTTGCTGCCCTGGGGCCCAAGAAAATTAGGATGGATTTCTGCCTTCTTTTGGTCATTGGAGGAGTTCTGAAGACTTAATCCAGGCTGCCTATATTCCAAAGCCTGTACACTGCATTTCATTAAGGTGAAACTAAGTAGCCTTTTTTCTGAGCCTGCTGTTTTGAACCTCCAGCAGAAGTTGCTATAGGAGTTTTTTCACACACCCCAAGAGTGATTTCCATGTCTTTATTGAAAATTCCTACTGAGAGAAAATAAGATCTTTGGTGTATAAGAGCAGTCTTTTTGTTGGTAGGTTCAAGAACCCAATCCATGTTGTTTAACAATATTTGCAACTGTACCCACTCTTTTCAGTGCAGTAGGATGATAGATCTAATATCTGCATTGTGAGCACTCAATATTTGTAAAGTACTTTGAACTTGAGTAATTCATGCGTGTTGGGTGCACTCGAGGTGATTGACAAAATAAGCTGTTCTATTGGCCTATCAGAAAAAGGAGTTCTGGAGGAAGTAGAAGTTTTCAATGTGTGTTTCTGTTTGGGGACCATACCTGATGCTGACATAACAATTCTTTGACTTGGTTTGCTTACGGGTACAATGCTGGTCTTACAGGGGCAGCAGTTTTTTCATCAGGAAGGAGCTGTGACAGCATCACAAGGTGTAGTTAAGAGGTGACACGTATAGTTACAGATCAATTTCCAGTGCTGTGATTGTGTGGGTGGGATGACACATGACTTCATGAGGGCTCCACAGGAAGGGATGACACAAGTTTTTTGAGAACTTAGCAATTAATATGTCAATCTCCCAGGGCAGTAAATCTTATTAAAATGGAAATTGATTAATGTGAGACACTAACAGGACTGGTTGTCTATTGGTTGTTGTTAGGTGTCTTTTAAATTAATATCTATTTTCTTCTAACTTGGATCTGCTGGTAAACTTGGACTCCCGTAAGGGCTGTGATAAGTAAGCAGCCCGATGCAATTATGTTAGCCCAAATTAAATCTCTCACTTTGACCTCTAGTAGGCAACCGTGCTAAAAAGAATAATGGCTTATTTGATATAGAAATTAGAGCTAAATCTCATTGTGTCTTGAAATGTCAAGGGAGGAAGGAAATCGAAATGTCAAATAAAGGTAATGATTCATTAATAATTTCATGTTTTAAAGCATTTTGCATGCCTGTAAACTTCTTTTGCACATCTAAAATCTGGGTAAATATGAAAATCAAAATTATTAAATAATCTCTTCCTTGAATTTAATATTAATTTCAGATGTTATCTTATCAAACACTGAATTCAGGTCCTTGTCTAATGTGGGTAGTCTATTCCTACAATCTTACTTATCCTTCTAGCAGTTGTTAATGTTTTCTCTACTTTTGACATAGTTACTGTAGTGCCACTGCTGTACTTTTTGATGATGTTTACCACTGAAAACCTGATTGCACATGAAATTTTTTTAATGCCATTTGGGTGGTTACTTTAATGGTAGCTATCCAGTTTTATTAGAAAAATTAGAAGGATGAGTACTTATATAAATTACTTTTCTTTCCTTATAGTAATGGAACACTTTAAATACTGACAAAAAACTTACTGTAAGGCTGTTCATGCTGTATTTGCTTGACACAGGGTTGTTTTGTAGAAATATTGGACAAGTCTCATTAGTCCTAAGAGAAGACACCATCCTATTTTCTTTTAGTTAATATCATGCAGTTGCTTTTTTTCTAAAACTGGTATAAGACTGTAAATACATGCTTAATGAGGCATAAACATTGTTCCATTGCCATTACTGTAAATGGCTGCATTTGAGAGACGAAAACTGTAGTGCTTTCAAAGCCTGTCCCCTCTACCCCCAAGAAAGTCTACCTGATATTTGAAATAAAATGTCAAGACCTACGTATTCAGTTTTATTTACCTTCAATCTTTGAATGAACATGAAGTGAGATGGAATAAAAACAGTTAAAGAATATTTGAGAATATCAGTAGATACTTGATATAAATAAGGATTGTTGCTATGAGGAGCAGACCAAAATATGTAGGTATTTAAAACATTAAACCCTAAAATTTAAGGTGATAGAGGTATCTATCAGGAAGCAAGTATTTTCATATTTGGAGTTCTAAATTTTTTAATTTACTGGTGATGTCTCAATTTTTCTTACAGACTTTTCTTCCAGACAGTCTAAAACAGAGTTATAGGCTATGTAGAGCAGTGGGAAAGATTTCTCAGATACAAACATATGCATCTGTGCTATGTGAATATACTGAGATTACCTACAGTGCAGGTGCATTAAAAATGATTGATTCACCTAGAATATCCATGGACCAGCTGCACATAGACCAGATTAGACTACAAGTGCTGGATTCTTTTGTGTATTATGTACAATTTGCTGAAACATTTATAGTGGCCATTTTCTTGGGATTTCTGGGTATCTGGCAGCCTGTTTAGACAAAAGATATTGTCTGGCAGCAACAGCACTGTGATATCTGATGTCCTTGTCAGATTGCTTAAATTCACTAAAGCAAGATTTCCATGTGGAAAGTGTAATTATGGGAAAGCTGATATTTGGAGACCTTAAAGAAATGAATGTATTAAAAGAAAATTGAATTAATTTAAGCCAAAAACTATTCCATGTCTCAGTAGTAACAGACGTATTTGGAAGATACTTCAGCTGTGCATAGAACTCAAAAACAGGGATGCATAATTTTCAGTTTTGTATTTTAATCTCACTAAAATTTGGGTTTGCCATTCAAAATAAGAAATTCTTTGGATTGCCCTTGGATCTCTGCTACTGAAGGAAATCATAAGGATTCCTAGACTATTTTTAACACAGCTACAATAAAGATAATTTCAAAACTCTACAGTATTATGTTCTTTGTGTTATTTCATCACTCAGCTAAAAATTCATAAATCTTAGAATATGTGCTCCCTCTTTCTTAGTTGCAAGCCTCTTACTTTCTGGTCCTTAGAATTACTCTGGGACCTAGTCCTGAGCTTATACAAGCTCTGTTGCAACACTGCAGTGCTTACTTGCAAACGGGGATGCCTGGACCCTGCAAGGATCTTTGAGGATCATCTTGTGCTCTCTCACAAGATGTTCTGAGCAGCAGCTCTGGGTGATTATTCACTCTACCTTCTTCTCCTTCCTCACCCACCCAGTCTCCCAACTTGGTGACCAGGAATTTGTGTGCTGTAGCTGATACTACCACATCAGGGAATGGAACACAGAGATGGTTTCAAAGGTAGAGAGTCTTGTATATGCATGTCAGGATCTCAATATGAAGTCAGTGTTGATTGCTCCAGGAGCAGAACATCTGAATGGATTTCATCCCTTCCTTTAAGTATTTTTGAAATAGCATGTTTTCTTCAGACACACACATGAAAGGATTGTGAAGGTTTTAGGTTTAGCTAAACAGAAGGTTTGTTATTCAGCTACTAGGAATGCATGTTGAATGAAACATATAGGTTGCCCACTACAGTCAAAAGTAATTTGCTCTATGTGACTAATTAAGCATAAAAAATTATGATCAATCTTGTACAAAATAGGGAAAACTCAACAATTCAATATTTATTGTGTTATCATTCCAAAGCCTATATTGATTTTAAAATTATATTTACAAAATGCCTGGTAAGGCTCAAAAACTCTTGATACATCTACATGGAATTTTCTCTAAGCTTACAGAAAGAGATTATTTCACTAAGCAAACTGAAATTGTCTTATAATGTACAAGTTGTCTGAATCTGCTTATTTTTGTTTGTTTTTATTTTTTTGTCAACATGAAGCCAAAAAATTCCTTGAGGTTAAAAAACTAGTCTAGGAGTTCTTGTGCTGAGGATATCTGGCCTTGCAGACTCCTAGACAGCATAAGATTTTCCAACAGAATGTCTAGTTCTCTTCTATTTTAACTCTTAAAGTGACCAGTTGCGGCAGTGTCATCATGACATGCTTTTCAAGATCTCACCCACAATTTTCCTTTGAGAAACTGAGCAGGCAGAGCACTGACTTGTCCAGGTGCTGAAGTTATGTGTCATTGGATGGATTTGTTGTGTAATGAAAAATCTGCTGTTTGAGAAATGGTAAGGTGAATTGAGAATGACAAAGTATTGTGAAAAAGACTGAAGCCTATTACCATCTCAATAATATAAATGTAAGTTTCTATCTGCTGTCTGCCTCTCTTATAAAATAATAGTAGTTGTCAGGTAAGGAAGCTGAAAAAAATGATGAAGTTAAAATAAATGCTCCAGTTCTGTATTTTCTTTTATGAGTAATGCTGGTGTATGCAGTTTATGATGCTCACATGATAAACAGTGCATCCCCTTTATGAAGTCAAGTTGTTGTATATACATCCCCAGAAGCAGCAATGTATTGAATGAAACAGCAATGGAAGGGAACAGTCAAGTTCTAGGTGTGCCATTGTAATGAATCAGTAAGATATAATAGACTGTGTGCCAGTGCTGCTTGATCACCTCTCAGATGCTTGGTGAAACATGGTACAAAACTGAAACCTTCCAGCGCATCTGAGCAGAATGTTAATCGTTACTGCAAGATAGTCTGTGCAGAACCATGTTACACATGTTACATGTTACACAGTGGATGCCTAAAAACTGACTTGTTTCAAGGAAAGGCCTTGGACTCAGTGGTGTGTTGGATAGGTCTAATGTAGACTCTGCAGTTTGCTTCATCCCACATCAGCATGAAGTTTTGTTGGTAGCTCTAACTATTTCCTCTTGGTGCTCTTTACCCCTGGAGCAGACCTTGCTCTCACAGCCTGGACCATCTGACAGCCCAGCAGAGTAGGGCCCTGCCATCAGGCTGCTGGGGAAATACTTCATCTGTTCAAAGGATTGCTGTTATAGGGGCTTTGGCTTTTTTAATTTTGACTTTCTGTTGTAGGCTCCACAGAAGGGACTGATGATTCTGGTGCAGTAGATTGTAACAGGAGTTTCTGGAGGGCAGAAGCTTTCAATTCCCATGGGGCTTTTCTGTTGATACTGACATGGAGGTGAAGTTGTGCTTATCCAGCCCAGGACACCTGACCGGTTGGACATCCTTGAAAACATTGCTTCTAATGACAGATACCTCTAGTCTTTTAGCAAAATATCACTTTTGCAGAACTTTCATGTGGGTCCTTTTAAAATCAGTTTTAAAACAGAACTTCAGTAAGATCATGATAGAGAATGTACATTGGCAAAAAGTGAAAGGGAAGAGGGGAAAGTATTAAGTTTCAGTAGACCTTTAACATAGCAGTTGCAATGTTTTATGACTGAAATCACTGACTATCCTTTTATCCCCTTTGCTTCTGCTTTTTAGTAGGGTCTAACACAACTTATCCAAGATGTTTGGCCATGATGGCATCTTACCTGCAGGGAAGTGGAAATGCTCCCAGGTCCTCAACAACATGTAATGAAACTTCTATAGAGAACTTGGATGACTTTCCAAAGATGCCATTAAGTAAAACTTAACAAGGTGCTATTGATTTTTAAGATGTAAAGACTTTGTAGTTTGAAGAGTCTGATGTCGGGATCGAACTTCCAGCAGTGAGAAGCCTGACAAGCTTAAGCAGTAAGCCATGATCTCACAGTCTGACATTAAAGATGTTCCTATTTAGAGAGGAACATTTAAAACAAAACACACACACACAACACAGGAGCAATGTAAGAGGAAAGATACAAAGGGAAGCAGTGAAGCTGCCTGCAAATGTAGGTGGTGATTCTGAAGCATCAGAAGTAAATTGAAAGCTCAATTTTTTCAGCATGCAAATGATTACAAAGCTACAGGACTCAAAAATTTGGTTCTGTGATCCTCAGTGATGTATCCCTCTTCCTTCTCTTCACAAGTCTTTTGAAGTTGGTTACCGTTACCGTGCAGGTGATTTCCCTGGGATAGAGAGATTTTGGAGACTTACTAGAAGGGCAAACAGTATAGGACTGCACTCACTACAAATGAGCGATGTCACTCTAGGTCTGACATCTTTTAAGTGGGCTAGTTAAGATTTACCTGAAAAAGAAATCATTGCTATTCCCTTACTGTTGAAAAAGATTCTGTAGCACTAGATGCAAGGAACAAGTCAATAGTTTTTTGTGGGAGACCTTGTCAAAGGGAGTAAAGGTCTTTTTAATAGGCTAATGTTTACTTTTGGAGAGAACCTTACATCACACAGAGGGTATTTCAGTATTTATTAGTTCAGGGAAAATGACAAATTTTGATATTTCAGAGCAAAAAATAAAGGTGCAATCTGAAACAAAGACATACTTTCTTCTCTTCACTATGTTTCTGCTCCTGTTGAATGAGTGATGATGTCACATCAGTCAGAGTAGATACCAAGATCGAAAGCATCATCCTCTCTTCTTTTTATGGAAACAGCAGCAAAACACAGAAGATCTTTGAACTTTAAGGTTTAGCACAGAGCACCAGGGCTTCTATCTTGAACTCAAGGCAGTGAGGCATAGATGGGAGTTCAAAAGAGGTTAGACAGATGTTCTCTGAATTGTAATGGAACTGGAAAACCTTTCAGTCTATTAGAAAAGTGCTTTCATCTTTCAGTCAAGACAGGCTATTACTAAAATTAAAAAAGAGTGCTAATGTGTTGCCACAGGACTTTAATAAATATTAAAATCATGTGTTTGAATCCTCTTATTTTCACTTTTATTAATGCTTGGTTTATTTTTAGCAAATTATGCCAAACCATTTCTATCATGCTAGTTCCATTAAGTGTCTTTGTCAAATTCCTTTCTGCTTGCATGCAATCAAAGTTATCTCATTTCTTACATTGGCTCATGAAACACAATTGTAGGTGCTGCTAAAGCGATTCATTAATTCAGTTCTTGTAAAAGCTGAATCTGAGCTTAGACTTTTGAAATCTGAGTGTATTTGGAGATCAGATATTTGACTGACATCAATATAAGTCATAATTTCCAGACATATCAATCAGAAAGCCTTTGCTCTACAAATTGTATAACTTGAATAGCATTAAAAATTATATCAGACAGACAGACAGGCAGACCAACAGACAGACAGACAGACACACGCACAAAATCAAAACCAGAATAAAATCAATTCCTGTAAAAAAACCCAGTGATTTTTTTTACATACAACAGTGTTTCCTTTGATATTTTTAAAATTCTCTGAATTATGTTTTTTGCTTAATGGTTCTATTTTTAATCTAAATTGAAATGTAAGAAATCAGTTATGTCTTTTTTCTTTCCTTCAAAGCAAAACAAAAACAAACAAAAAAGAAAAAAAAAACCACAAAAGGGAAAACCAAACAACCAAACAAATTGATTAAGATCACCCAATGATTTCTCACATGTATTTGGCCTAGCAATGCTTTATGGGGGAATAATATCTGCTCTACTTGCCCTTCTCTGTTTATCACTACCTGCACATTTGAACTGCTTATAGTGAAAATAATCCCCCCAAAAGAGCTGAGTTTCGAACAAAAGCTTATGAGCAACAGAAAAGAGCAGATATATTAATTTATTTTTAGAGAAGCCACTCAGGTTGGTCTAGTCAGAAGTTCTTTTTAAGTAACTGCAGTGCAATGACCTTACCTCTAAAATCTAAAGATGTTTTGAAACAGAAAGAATGCAAAAACAGATGAGAGAAGCTTGGAAAGTAAATACTGGGGGGAGGGGGGGAATGAATGTTTGCTATACTTCGTATGTAAATTCCATTTAGGCAGTTTAAGACATTTATTTTAATCAAGAAATGCTATTTACTTTTATCTTCAGTCTCTCTTTCCAATGATGTTGCTAACTGTTTTATCGTAAAATGGATACCTACTCTAGCATTGCTGGTTTGGATTGACTCTGTCAGAAATATCTGGACTACTGTACTCCAAAAATTGAATTTATGTTGCCCATTCATTTTCAAATAATTGTTTGAGTCTGGGGAAGTAAGTTTTCTCTGTTCTCAGGACACAGTGAAGTGATTGTGACCACCCTGCTGTCAGGCTGTGAGTCAGTGCAAGTCAGAGAGTAGGGGCTATATGTCTACATGCCTGGTTTCACAATCTAGCTAAGTTATCTTCTCTGGAACAATTCTTCAGAGATGAAGTTGCTACAACTCTTGCTAGTGTCAATAATTTTTGTAAATGTTTCACTGATTTATCGTATATTTAATGATCATTTGGGATCACAGGAGAATTTGTACTGACTCACTGATGAAGTGCAATTGATTCAGCAGCTTTATTTTATTTCACTCAAAACTTTTTAAACGACAGAAATACCACCGGCAGCACTGTCAGTGTGCTTCAAGGATGCCATCTAGCAACGAGAAGCCAACAATGGATCTGAACAATTGCACATTATATAAGGCTAAAGGAAGGCTGCACTCGAAACATAAATGGTGAACATGGGAAGATTTAGCTTCAGATTGACACGTGGTGCTTTGACCTGCCTCTGCCCTATCTTTATTTAGGCATCCAAAAGCTTTTCCTGATTCATTTGACATTAGTACTTTACAGCAGGGCATGAGGAATGAGAGAAAGGTACAGGCAAGAGTCAGACCCTTGTCTGTTTCATGCATCAGATGCCCTGGAAATAGAGTACGGTCTCATTTCAGTCTTTACGATAATGTTCTCTTGCTCTCTCATGGCATAGGAGTTTGGAGAAGAGAACAAAATTTAAATTTTCTTAAAAAACAAATAAAAAAGAAAACAAAAAAGTGTTCTTCAAAATTTGTTCAGTGATTTCTTTAGATATGAATAGATCTTATCTGCATTTTTTTGTATTACAGACTTACACCACCAAATATCTGTTATATGTTTCAATATAATTTAGCTGTCTGATCTGCTGCTATGCCTGATTTCTTTTCAGATTAATGATATTACAAACCTGTTATTATTTTCTTGAAATGCATACACAGAATGAAGAGTGGGAGACACCCTTGCATCACGTGATTTGCAGTTTAGTTTACTCAGTTGAAATGTGCTTGTGTGAAAGTGGGTGGTATTTTTTTCTATTTTATTTCTCTCTGGCTTCTCAGTGATGACAGCTGGAAAATGTTTTCCTGGTAGTTTTCTAAGTCTTGGACTGTGAGAGATAATATATTGAAATGTTGCCTTCTGCCAGAATTATTTTAATCTTTTAGGGCAGGGCAATGTTTTTCACTTTACTTCCTATCCTCTTGTTTTGGTCCATAATTTTTATCTTATCTTGTGACCTAAATATAAAATTAATAGACACTTCTGAAATGATAGTAGGAAAAAGAACATTTTCAATACTTTAAGAGTTGTCAGTTACACAACATCCATGCCAGGATTCTTCCTTTTCATAAGTAGTCTTTCTGTTACTGTGTATTTAAAATAACCTGTTAAATTAACTTGTGGGATTTGTTTGTTTATTTGTTTTTTCTATAGCTCTACATCTGAGATTAAATTCTTGTAACTAGCTATTCATTTCTATTCCCCACCTCATCTATGTTTTACCTCTTGTGGGCTTTATTTTTTCTGTTGTTTTGGGGTTTTTTTGTGGTTGGGTTTTTTAGGGGGGTTTGGTTGGTTGATTGGTTGGTTGGTTTGGTTTGGGTTTTTATGTTTTCTTTTTTCTTTTTTTTTTTTTGTTGTTGGTTTTGGTTTTGGTTTGGTTTGATTTGGTTTTTTTCTGGATAGGATGCTACTGAGCCTCAGGTTTATTTGTCTTCAGTGTTGCCATCCTCTTAGCAGCACCTGTGCCTCCACTTTGGTTTTGCTATGACTCTCATACTCACCTTAATTTCTATTTAAACAACTGGTTATTGACTTAATCTCTGATCCTTGCATAATTATAACTGTGGATTTCTATGGTCATCAGTATTATAGTCCCTTCATATGATTTATCTCAGGGGAAAAAAAGAGGGAAAGATGAAAAAAAGGTGTTCCTGAATCATTTGTCTATTTCTCTGTCTGCTGTAATACAGGATGATCCAGCAGTTTTCACTCACAAACATGTTTATTAATTCTTTCAGTCATATAAATACTATTTGTATGGCTTGAAATTCCTTGAAAATTGTTTTTCCTTGTGCTACCTATTTATGTTTCAAAAATCTACAGTAGAATTTTTCTGTGCCTAATAGAATGATTTATCAATTTAATACTGCACTGATTATACACACTAAATGCAATGCAAGTCACGTCAATCTCTCTTTTAGTCTGATTGCAAAGGGAAAAAACGTTTTCATGAGAGAGTTGGTATTAATAGATGATAAGGACATAATGCAGAGTTCAGTTATTTTTAACTTTTCTTTTAACAAGTTTCTCTGCAGAGCATGTGGAATGAAATCATAGTTAAAGGTTAAGAGTGGTCAGAAATACTGTGATTTCTCTGTGAAGAAAGACCTGTTTCAGCTATTTTGAGAGAAAAATCTGGATTTCACAGAATCACAAAATGGGTAAGTTTGAAGGGGACCACCAGTGCAGTCATTTGATCAAACCTTCCTGCTCAATCAGGGTTGTCCTAAAGCACAGTGCACAGGATTGTGTCCAGATGGTTCTTGAATGTCTTGAATACCTCATCCGTTAATTGGTGTGTCCAAGCAGACATCTAATAGCCCTGTCCTTTTTTGGGGGGAGGGTGTAGGGAGGAATGGAGGGTAATGGTGGGGTAAGATTTTTTGCTCTTTTATTAGTGCTAACTTGGGATTAGTCATGGAAAGTGAATAACTGATTTTTTGACATTAAAGATAAAAGTCTAAACTGTGTCAACATCGAAGGTGAGGTGGGTAAAATCCTTTGGTTACCCCTTGATGCACTCTGCCTGACTGACCATGACTGGCCTCAGTGGAGGGATCTCACACCACCCCAGAGACTGTGTAAAAGTGGGCAAACAATTCCTTTGCTAGCATTGATAGAGGAGAGAATATCCTCTTTGTTTCTAAACCTAGTGGATTTTTCTTTCATATTTCTTTGATTAATCTTGATTGCAGTTGACAAAACTTCCAGCTGGGGCACGGGTAAGAGTTTTACCCAGGGCATGCAAACAGTGTCTACAACCCAGGGTAAAGCAAGCGATTATATTGCTTGTTAGTACAGTATTTATGTGGCTCTGAGTTGTGCAAGGACATGGGAGGACACGATGCTGACAGGGTGTAAGGGGAGCAATGCTCTGCATGTGCTAATCAGGGAAGCTGGAAATCCCTTGCGCTCTATTACTGAGGTCAGTATCTTGTGGTAGAGTGAAGCAACTAGACAGTGATTGCTCTCATATTTCAGCATCTCTAGGAGTGACATTAGAGGTGAATTTGGTGTCATAGACAAACTTCCTTCAAGTTAGTGGCCATGAAGAGGAACACATTTTGAGCTTGGATAAATTTCTGTCTCCTAATACGAGAGCTCTGTCAGAAAAAAATCCTAGTACTTCCTTCCGATATAAAAAAAAAAATTTAAAAAAATTGGGTTTCCTTGTCTCATGGAAATATATGTATCACATCTAAGCATTGCTCTGTCCTTTCATGTGTGAGAAGGTCTGGCCATGAAATTCCAAGGTATTTTATCTCATACCTTTCCCTATGCCCTTGATTCATGTATTTAAAAGCAGCTGTAATAGTGCTAGTCTGGATAAGGAATTTAATTACTTCTTTTAAAAGTGCATTTCCAGTAACATTTTTTCTCTACAACATTTCTGGAGCGCAATCTTTTGTAGTTCTTAAAATGACTGTGTGCCAAAGCAATACTGGTTTATACCCTTGGATGAAATCTTCAAAAGCAGCTTGGCAATTATTTGAAAAGGAAGAGATGAATCTGAAGAGAGTTTTAACTTAATATTTAATTTTATTAAGGACCTTGGAGCAGGAAGTGAGAGAGCATTATTTATAACACAAAGCTCTGAGTGCTCCTCAGCAGAGAGGAGGATCAGAATTTTATATAGCAGAATAGGGTCACCTGGAGGAGACAGTAATAGAAATATAATTATATTCACTAGGGCAAAGGCCCAAGGTTGTGTCGTTCCTGTTACCGTTCTGTAAGGAAAGAAATAACCAAAAGAGAAGAAGTATAAGATGGTAACATAATGAATGAGAAACCAAACTGATAAGGTAAAGTGTAGTTTTAGTGTATACCAAAAGAAGTTTCTCCGGTAGTATACTGTAGTACAGAAGCTAGTGAGACTTCATCAAGATTTTTGGGTGTGTTTCTGTCACACATTGTTCAACTAAAGCTGGAAAGGTATTTTGGTATAATATGAGGATTAGAGAGCCTCTGTTATGAAATGTTGGCTTTAAGTTGCTGAAATGTAGGTACCAAAATATAGTTTTTAAATAATGTAAAGTGAATAGTATCGAGGGTAAAGAATTGCTTAATTGTCACTAAAATGCTGATGGGACGCTTTAGATAGCTTTGGAGGGAAGCTTAGAACAAGAAAATAAAATGTACCACTTCACATTTTGAAGGTTTTGTCAGTAGTGAGCCACTGTGTCTGCTATTTGGTCTCTGATAGAAGGTGATATTCCAGGAAAACAAGTGAATCTTGTCACTGTTTAAGTGGTATTCGGGCTTCAATTCAGACTCAAATGTTTGTAACTGGTATCTTTCAATTTATTGTGCTATTTTAGTTTCTAGGAAAAAATATGCAGAAACTAAACCATAAGTAGCAGGGCTATGATGGAAGCATCCTGCAAAAGGCCACAAATTTCTTCTGTGGTATAAAATGAACTGGTTGCTTGGCTACCAGTTTCTTTTCTGTCTTTGAAAAGTAGTCTTCTGATTCACATTAGATCTGTCTTGGGGTTAAGTCCTCAGTCAATATAAATGTCATGGCTCTGTTACAGACTCAGATAATATTAGAACTAAAACTGAAATTAGAAATCCACTAACTGAGAAATTTCTTCCTCTCTCTTCTTCTTCCCTTAGTGAATAATTTATAATGCAAAATTATTTGTTAGCAACGAAACTGGAGTTCTATGTAATTTATTGTTGAAATACTCCTTTGGAAAAACTTAATGAACCATTTGGTGCAAGAAGCTCTTTTATTTCTGATCAAAGTAATGAATAAGGAAAACAGTACAAGACAAACACTGACAGCCTGGAGCAAACATGACAGAAGGCTACCATATGATCAGGGGCTTTAACTCAGAACATGAGGAGAGAGGTTGAGGGAACCAAATTTGTTGAGTCTTGAGGAAAGATGAGTAAGGGGGATTCTTACTGCTTTGTAATCATATTCAGGGTGGACAAGATGGAGACAGACATTTCTAAGGTGCATAGTGGTAAGACAGGAGGTAACAGACACAAGTTGGAATTTAGCAAACTTCAATTAGGTAGTAGGAATTTAATTTTTATTTTTAAGCCATGAGTATGGTGAAAAGCTGGAAAACATGGCCCAAAGAGATTGTGGAAACTTTCACCTTAGGTAGAAATATTGAACCTGGAGATACTCAACTTGATTGGACAAAGTCCTGAGCATCTTGCCCTAGATGAGTGGAGGCTTGAGTGGGCAGTTGGATGAGGGATCTTCCAGAGATCCTTTTCAGAGTTCTTTGCCAGCTGAATTAATTATTTGTCCCTCTGTTCTACAAGGGATCTTTGTAGTCACCAGTGAAAGAATTTCTAACTTCCTAGCATTTTTACTGTTAAGAGAGAAATTACAAACTATTGTTTAGAAAATGAGTTCTATTTCTTAATCAGTGTTCCACTCCAGTAACTTACCTTGCATGCTGCACTAAAATAAAGTTGAATCTCTGGAAAATTGGTTATAGAGTAAATTCTGATAACATTTCCATGATCTGAACTGTTAAACTTGCTTATAAGAACTTAATCCTAAATATAATTGTCATAATAATATGTAAAGTACTCATATGCTTAATACTTTGGTTGACTGAACTGAGGTGTGTCTGTAATCCCAGTTTAAAGTGTATGTTTCATTGAGATTACTTGTTATTCAAAATTGATGTATTGCCTTGTTTGTTTGTTTGTTTGTTTTGATTAATGTCAAACCCAACAAACTGGCAGAGCTAAGTAAGTTCAACTGCAGCTCTACTTTTCATCATGAGAGGTTTTTCTCTCTAGTCATCCACAGACCAATTAGGAAAATTCAGTAAGTACCACTGGATGCAGAATGTTTGTCCAGCTGTGGATAGATGTATACCTTCCCTAACTGTGCTCTACATTTGTGCATAAAGGTTGTGGAGGTGCTATATTGAAAGCCTGAGTATCTTACAGTTCTGTATGCCTGTTTCAAATAGTTTTTACTTTGAAGTCTAAGGCTTGTCAAAGATTTCACACTATTTGGTCTTTATACTCAACTACATCCTTTTCTACCTCTTCTTAATAAAAATGTCCTCTCTGACTTTTAAAGCTACATTTTTTTCCCCTAAATACTAGTATATCAGAGGAAAATAAATTTGATTTTTATTCTTTCCGAATGGCAGATTGATGAATTATGACACTCTCTTCCTGTTTAATTTTTTGAAGGCTGATCTGTGTAGATTTTCTTCTAATTGGTTTGCTTATTTTCTTTCCTATTTCTCGCAATGTTCCCGCTTATTTTCCATAGTGTTTTGGGTCCCTTTCTTATTCCTTTTTGAATCTTTTCTAGTTCAGTTTTTCAGTTCTGCTTTCTGGTTTGTTTTTTTTTTTT
>VWZD01008082.1:5465-19496 GCA_013396695.1 Sakesphorus luctuosus
CCCTCCCTCCCTTTCCCTTCTTTCCCTTCCCTTCCTTCCCTTTCCTCCCTCCCCTCCCCTTCTCCAGGTGCTGCTGCAAACCCATCCCAGATTAGCTGAGATCCCAGAGAGACTTCTCCCAGGGCACTCTGCGCTGATGAGGCACTGAGTGCCTTACCAATCAGAGCTGATTGGGCTGCTGCACTTCCATTGGCACCCCCTGTGTGTCCCGGTCACACCAGTGCCTGTTGGGATGGTGGCAGGGAGAGGCTGAGGGGCTGAGTGTCCTGGGGCCATTCCCTGTGTTTTCCAGCCAAGTTCTGAGGACTGGAATTACTTACAGGATGTCCTGCCCAGGGTGTAGAAGTTGGGGTTGTTGGGTCTCCTCCCTCTCACCTCCATCTCATGATTCCAGAGAATCAGGAGAGCATCAGCACAAGCTCCAAAGCCTCAGTGTGAGCAGGAGGGAGAAAATATTCCTGCTCCCTTTGCCATTTACAGCCAGTTCTGCAGCACTCTCCTCACTCCCAGTGCCCCATCACCAGCTGGGACTGGTGAATCCTCCCTGGGGCAGTGACCCGCTTGTGTGGACACTCTGGAGGGGTTTGGCTCCTTCTGGTGGAGCTCACACAGCGCTCTGAGCAGCTCTGGCACCCTCTGGATGGCTGGGCTGGGCTCTGGCACTCTGAGCCTGCCAGGGTGGTGCAGGAAAAGGGCTGGTTTGTGCCCTGTTTGCTTGAGATCCACTTGTGCTGGACTCGAGTGTTATTGATGTTCAGAGCCTGTCTTTGCACTGAGTCTCTGTGACTGTTCCAACATTGCTCAGCTGAAAATATTGGGTTTCTCTAAAGCCTTGTTTGATCTGGCTTGTTTTGTCAAAGTTCCAAAGACAGTGGCTTGTTTTAGCCTTTTGTCTCCACGTAACACAGAAGGATCTGCTGCCACCTGTGAGTCAGAGACACCTGGAAGTGTCCAAGGCCAGGTTGGAGCACCCTGGCATAGTGGGAAGTGTCCCTACCCATGGCAGGGGGTGGCACTGGATGGGCTTTAAGGTCCCTTCCAACCCATTTATGACTCTATAATTCTATTTGGGGCTGCTCTTTAAATGTCACAAGGAAGGGAACAGACACAAATAAGGCAAATGGGAAAGACAAAGTGACTCCTCTGGTGGCTGGAGATGGGGGTGAGGTGCATTGTTGGTCTGCAACAGGCAGTGGGATGCTCCTGTTGTGCTTGGGGGTGGTTCCCCTCCTCTGGCTGATGTTAGAATGACCCCCCTTACATCAGAGCTTTTTGGGGGGGTGAGATCACTGTGGTTCTTCACACTAACTCTGAAGAGAAGTCAACATTTTAGGAGCATTTTCAATGCTGAGAAGTGGCTGGTGCAGCTCCTCACCCTTGGGCTGCAAAGCCACCCTGAAGTGGTTGCCAAGACACAACTTCTGAGCTGCTGGAGAAGGATGAGTTGCCCTGAGCCAGGGGATGCACCGAGGCAGAGCAGGTCACTGAACATGCCAAAGCTTCACAGGGGTTCAGGAACACAGCAGGGCTTGGAGAGGCTACAGAACACTTTTCCTGCAAGATGTACTCTGTGTTGGTGAGGCCACACCTTGAGTGTTGTGTTGAGTTGTGGGCCCCTGAGTTGAGGCAAGAGATTGAGGGGCTGGAGCGGGGCCAGAGAAGAGCAACGAGGCTAGAGAAGGGACTGGATGTGGCACTGAGTCTCCTCTTAAACACCTCCAAGGACAGAGAATCCACCATGTCTTGATCCAACCCCACTGTGATCANGAAGTTGGAGATGAGAAAAAACTTCTTTGCAGAGAGAGTGCTGAGGGATTGGAATGGGCTGCCCAGAGAGGGGGTGGATTCCCCATCCCTGGAGGTTTTTGCACTGAGCTTGGCCGTGGCACTGAGTGCCATGATCTGGTAAAGGGACTGGAGTTGGCCCAAGGGTTGGACTTGATGATCTCGGAGGGCTTTTCCAACCCAATCCATTCCATGATTCCATGATTCCATGTGGCTCTGAGGAATCTGTCACCCAGGCCTGGTGACCCCACAGGGCACAGCACACCCCAAAAGGCTGCTCACCCCTTGCCTCCTGCTCTGCTCAATGGGGTAGGCCGGAGTTGTCCCTCAGGCTTAATTGTGGAGCTGATTTATTTATTACCAGATCATTTTCTGAGCTTCAGTTTTATGAAAATACTCTAAAAGTGAGTTCATCATGCCTGGCTGTTCCAGCAGAGCTGCAGAGATTGAAGGGAACTGATTTCCACCTGGATATTGTCCTGTGCCCTTGAAGGTTGCTGATACTCACTAAGTTGGGTATTCCTGGTCAGCAAAAACATTGCCTTGTGCTTTGGATTGTTTTTTTTTTTATTTCCATTTGGATCAGGACCAGCAAAGTCAGGGAGAAATCTGTGAGAGCTGCACTAAAGGTGAAACCTTTGCTCTGCATTTGGAACCCTTTCAAAATGTGAATCCTTGGAACTATAGATTTTTGTCTTCTGTGGGTTTGGCAAGGCATGAGCTGGAGCAGCTGAGAGGGAAATGAACCTGAGAGGAGCTTTTGACTTTGGGGAAACTCAGTAGTTACACTTTCCAGTAACAGTGGGAGGCATTTCAAAAAGAAATGCCAAACTTGGTGACACCTGGAATTCAGGCAGCACCTCATCCATGTTTTTTTCTCCCACCACAGAACCAGTGTGGAATGTGCACACCTTGTGTGTCTCTTTGCATGTTGGACAATTGAAAGGAATTGTGGAAATGATGGTGTAGGGGCTGAGCAGAGAAATGGTCCTTAAAAGGATGTCCCTTAAAATGACTTTTAATGTCAGCCCAACCCCTTTCATCTCCCAGGGTTGGTCTTTTGAATGTTTTGTCTCATCCTACAAGGATGAAGTCCTACACCTTGACTGAATTTTAGTGTGAAAGTGGTTTATGTGTCTTAATTATCTGGATTTGTTGCTCTGCCCAGAGGGAAGTGTTGGAGAGAAGGAAGCAGAGTGTGCTGTGAGTCTCCAGGTCATCTCTTCAATGGAAAGCTTACAAAGAGTTACTTTTATTATCCATTACAGATACCTGTATCAGGTCAGGTATCTCCAGGATAGACTTTCACCTTCTCTTTGTTGTTCTTTGAGGTAGGAAGGGACCTCTGGAGGTCTCTAATCCCACGCCCTGCTCTCAGTCAAGGGAACAGCCAAGGTAGATGAGAGTGCTCCAGGCTTTGTGCAGTTGAGGTTTGGCTGTCCCTGGGGTGGAGGCTCCACCAGCTCTCTGGGCTCCTCTTCCAGCCATCTGTTATCCTGCTGTGCCTCCACATGGGAGACCACACCACAAACCTGGCTGATGGCAAGGTGAGGAACCTCTGCCAAGCAGTCCCTCGTGTTCAGAAGACAATGGTGAGGTACAGTTTGCCCACAACACATTCTGTGCTGTTCCCAGTGACCTCCTTACCCTTCATGGCCATGGGAATGGCTTCCAGGAGGATCCACTCCCTCCCTCCCTGCCCAGAGACCTCTGCTGGTCTTGCTGTCCCTTTTATTGCCACATCTGAGGTGCAGATTCTCTGGGGAGCCACTTGGTGTTGTTGAAGTGAACACTTGGACTGCAGATAGTCTTGGCTCCCTCTTGACTTGGCTGCTCCCAGGCTTTCACTGCCTGTGCTAATAAAGCCTTTACAATTGCTTGGAGACACTTGAGGTTGTTAATGTTGAAATAAAGGGATTAATTTCAGGCCTCCTGCTGCTCAGCTCGTCCGTGTGGATGTGGAGGGAGCACATTTTGGCCACGAGGTGCCAACAGGCTCCACAATCCTGTTCCCTGTGATGGGCTCAGTGGGCTGGAACTGCTCCTGAGGAGCCACCACACTCCTGGGCATCGCTTGCCAGGCACTGGGAACAATTCCAGTGACTCCATGAGGGATAAACACAGAGGGATCTCATGGCATTGGTATGGGCAGGTTGTCAGGCACCTGCCCTTTAAACCTTCTCCTGCTCTTGGTTTTATTGAGGCTGGAGCTTCAACCTGCTCCTGTTCTTGGTCTTATTGAGGATGGAGCTTCAATCTGTTCCTGCTCTTGGTCTTACTGATTATGGAGCTTCAAGCTGGTCCTGCTCTTGGTCTTATTGAGGATGGAGCTTCAACCTGCTCCTGCTCTTGGTCTTATTGATTATGGAGCTTCAGCCTGCTCCTGCTCTTGGTCTTGTGATGATGGAGCTTCAACCAGCTCCTGCTCTTGGTTTTATTCAGGATGGAGCTTCAAGCTGGTCCTGCTCTTGGTCTTATTGAGGATGGAGCTTCAACCTGCTCCTGTTCTTGGTCTTACTGAGGATGGAGCTTCAGCCTGCTCCTGCTCTTGGTCTTATTGATTATGGAGCTTCAGCCTGCTCCTGCTCTTGGTCTTGTGATGATGGAGCTTCAACCAGCTCCTGCTCTTGGTTTTATTCAGGATGGAGCTTCAAGCTGCTCCTGCTCTTGGTCTTGTGATGATGGAGCTTCAACCAGCTCCTGCTCTTGGTTTTATTCAGGATGGAGCTTCAACCTTCTCCTGCTCTTGGTCTTACTGAGGATGGAGCTTCAACCTGCTCCTGCTCTTGGTTTTATTCAGGATGGAGCTTCAACCTGCTCCTGCTCTTGGTCTTACTGATTATGGAGTTCAACCTTCTCCTGCTCTTGGTCTTACTGATTATGGAGTTCAACCTGCTCCTGCTCTTGGTCTTACTGATTATGGAGTTCAGCCTGCTCCTGCTCTTGGTTTTATACAGGATGGAGCTTCAACCTGCTCCTGCTCTTGATCTTACTGCTGATGGAGCTGATATTTTAACATTTTAAATTCCTTGTGCCTTCCTTTTGGGTTGCTGAGGACTGTGTGTCTGTCATGTGTAAAACTGCCAAGGTGGGGTGCCAAGCCCATGCAAACCATTTTATTTTTAGTGTCTTTTGAAATCTTGGACTTTTTGTTCTCCCTTTTATCTGTCTCTCTCTTTTTAATCACAGGAAATGGAAATAAATTCAATCCCAGCTGGTGCTGGAGAAGAATCATTAGGCCCATCCAGCTGGTTGTCTCGGGGCCAGCACTGGATTGTTCCCTGCACTGCATTTCCAAAGCATTTTATCTCCTTTAGTCTTGTGTGTGTGCAGAGTGATGAGAGCCTTTCACTCCTGGCATTGATCCGAAGGGGAAGGGCTATTTTTGGGTGGCTGTGAGTAAATGGGCATCAGGCACCACGGGAAGGGAACAGGGTTATTTTTGGAAACCCATCAACAGCCTTTCTGGCAGGGCCTGCTGCAAATTTTGTCTTTGCTTGGGCTGTCTCAGGTTGTGATATCAATTCCCAAGGCTGTGAACTTGCAATCCAAGTCTGGAATGAGCAGCTGCAGGGGATTGTATTGATGGCATCACTTCCTGGGATTTAATTGCTCTAAACCCCCCTAGGCCAGGCTGGGTGGGGCCCTGAGCAACCTGATCTGGGGAGTGGCTTCCCTTCCCATGGCAGGGGCTTGGAATGGGACCCTCTTCAAGGTCCCTTCCAACCCACCCCACTGTGATGGTGTGATTCCAACCCACCTGGCTTGGAGGGGAGCAGGGTGGTGGCTGAGCTGGAGATTTTGGAGCAGAAGATGAGGTGGGTTTAGGGGCAACTTGTGAAATGCACCTCAGGTGGAGACAGGCCCGTGGAACAGTCATGGCTCAAGCCCTGGGGGAACATGCAGAGGACTTGGCATGTGTCAGTGGCCACAGCAGGTTTGGGGCACTCTTGGGAGTTTGCTTGGGATTATTAAAATCACAGAATCACAGAATGGATTGGGTTGGAAAAGCCCTCCCAGATCATCAAGTCCAACCCTTGGGCCAACTCCAGTCCCTTTACCAGATCATGGCACTCAGTGCCACGGCCAAGCTCAGTGCAAAAACCTCCAGGGATGGGGAATCCACCCCCTCTCTGGGCAGCCCATTCCAATCCCTCAGCACTCTCTCTGCAAAGAAGTTTTTTCTGCTCTCCAACTTCAATTTCCCCTGGCAGAGCTTGAGCCCCCCGTGCCNTTGGAAGTGTTTAAGAGGCAACTCAGTGCCACATCCAGTCCCTTCTCCAGCCTTGTTGCTCTTCTCTGGCCCCGCTCCAGCCCCTCAATCTCTTGCCTCAACTCAGGGGCCCACAACTCAACACAACACTCAAGGTGTGGCCTCCCCAAGGCACAGGCCAGGGGAAGGCTCACTGCCCTGGGCCTGCTGGCCACGCTAGTTTGGATCCAGGCTGCTCCTGTTGATTGCAGAAGGGTGATGTTCCTTGGTTTTGCTTAGTCTTTTTCATAAAGAATGTTGTTGTTTGGGGCCGTGGTTTATGGTTGACTTGGCTGGGTTGATGGTTGGACTCTGATCTAAGAGGTCTTTTCCACCCCTAATGATTCTGTGATTCCATGACTCTATAATAAGCATTTTGGGACAGCTGTGCCACAGCTTTTGTGTGGAGCTGATGGAACCATTTTACCCTCCTGTTTCTTGGCTGTGAAGTTGGAGCAATGACCAAACCCACCCCAAAAAGCCCAAAGCAGAAAATGTCGTGTGTGTGATTTAATTGCACATTATCTTCCCTCTCTCTCAGCAAAGACCCAAGTCTAATTTCAGAGGTCAGAACATGCTCTCACCTGGGTGTTCCCAGCCTTTTATAGAGCAGTTAAAGGCCATTTCCTAAAATTAGCTGTGCTGGGGAAAGCTGATCCTGCCTCCCTGTTAGGACTCTCTCCAAAGCTCTGGATGGCCATTTGCTTGATGGGCTCCTATTGAAGCTCAGGGTACAGGGTAGAAAATGGAAGAAAAACAGCACCTGATGCTGCTTCCTAGCTGAGAAATAAAATCAGGTGGGTCTTTGGGCAGAATTCCTCTCCTTGGTTGGTTTTGAAGGTGGTGTTTGGTTTTTAAGGGTCTCTATGAAGCTTCTGCCTTTAGAGTCAGACTTAGTTTGATTTTCCTCAAACTTCTGGTGATCCAGACGTGTTTGGGGAGCTCTGGGGAGGGGAACACATGATTGTGAAGGAGGCTGAAATGGCAAAGCACCATCAGATCTGCCAAGCAACAGCATTGACACGTTTAAATAGATCTGCTGTTGACTAATATAGAGTGACATATTGAGAGCAATTAAAAAAAAATAAAGGAAACCGGGCACAAATTTGGGAAATGAGTGGAGTGGAAACAGAACAAAGATGTTAGAGAGGATGTTGGATAAAAGGGAGGGAGGGCTGCTCCACAAAGGGAGTGTGTGGAGAGCCAGGGTGTCCGTCAGGAGGGTGAGACAACACAGCACAAGTGCAGATCTGGGCTGGAATTATCCCTTGGCAGTGGATCCTTGTTTTTCTGCTTCCCTGCCAACACTGCTGGGTGCCAGGAGGGGAAGGATTTATAGTGCCTGGTGCAGAGAGGAGCCCGTGGGGGATGGCAGGGAAGGGGAGGTGGCACTGCATGTTCTTGGGTGGGAGTCCTGCTGTCCCCAGCACTGCAGAGGTGGGTAATGCTGAGGGGAGGGCCTGGGCTGAGTTAGGAGGGTTTGGATTGGAAGCTGAGGAAAGGAAATCACTTAAAATCACAGCAAAATGGTTTGAGTGGGAGGAGACCTTAAAGCTCATCCACTTCCACTCCCTGCTGTGGGCAGGGACACTCCCCACTTATCCCAGTTTGCTCCATCCAACTGGCCTTGGACACTTCCAGGGATGGGGCAGCCACAGCTTCTCTGGGCAACTTTTAGAGCTCACCTGTGGAATTCTCTGCTGCAGGAAGCTGTGGAACAAAGTGCTGGCTGGGGGTCTCCTCCTCTTTGTTCAGCCTTTGCACAGTTCAGCATGTCTGTGATGGATTGCTCCAGGAACTGGGGTTTTGGTGGGCAGCTTCTCTCTCCCAGGCACTCAGCAATAGGACAAGGGGGCACGGGGGGCTCAAGCTCTGCCAGGGGAAATTGAAGTGGGAGAGCAGAAAAAACTTCTTTGCAGAGAGAGTGCTGAGGGATTGGAATGGGCTGCCCAGAGAGGGGGTGGATTCCCCATCCCTGGAGGTTTTTGCACTGAGCTTGGCCGTGGCACTGAGTGCCATGATCTGGTAAAGGGACTGGAGTTGGCCCAAGGGTTGGACTTGATGATCTCAGGGGGCTTTTCCAACCCAATCCATTCCATGATTCTGTGATTCTTCAAGAGCTTACCCAGCTCCTATTCATTAATTGTTCAGGGGAAGTTATTCCCAACAAACCATTCCATGACCAGGATTTATGATCATTTTGCACCAAAGCAGCTGGAAATGAGCACTGAGGAGTGAAGGGCTGGGCTGAACAGGTCGTTGGTTTGATCTGATGTTGCCATCCTGGTGCTTGCTTGTTATTTTTATTGCATTCTATGCAGTGGTCAGATTGAGCTGTTAATTCTGTACTTGTCTCCATGACTTTGTTCCAGCCTGGTGGCTGTGCCACTGAGTCCCCCCAGCAGCATCTCCAGCCTCTGGAATGTCCCCCCTTTCCCTGGCTGGGCACCAGGAGCTCTCCCTGGCAGCACTTGGCTCACACGCTGATGGTGTTAAGCCTGAAAGGGAGAGAGCTGTGCTGTGTCTTCCTCATCCATTAGGACCTCTCAGCATCCATTTTCTGAGTGCTCCCTGGAGCTGGAACCACTCTGATCCTTGGCATGGTGGCTGGGACAGACTACAGAATCCCAGACATGTCACAGAATCCCAGACTATTCTGAGTTGGAAGGGACCCACAAGGATCATCAAGTCCAGCCCTTAAGTCAATGGCCCACACAGGGGATTGAACCCATGACCTTGGTGTTATTACAACCAAGTTTTTACCAACTGAGCCAATCTCAGGGTAACAGCTTGTGTTGGAAGCAGCTGCTCCATCTGCAGGATCCTTGTGCTGGCACTGTGCCCCCCTGCCCATTCCTGAGCTGCTCCGAGGACATTTGGCCCCTCTCCCCCACAGGAATAGCTGCTGTGGGCAGGGCATTCCTGCCTGGAGTGTTCTGGAGCCAAAGGAGCTGCTCCAGCCTTCCCCAGCCATCCCTCTCTGCTAACATTTGGATTCCCTCCACCCTCTGTTGTGAGCAGGAGTGCAGAGTGTGCCCACAATATCCTGATTTTTCCCTGGGAATTTTCCCTCTTGGCCACCAAAGTGCATTAGTGATGGGAACTGTTGGAAGCTCCATCCTGCCCATCCTGCTGCCAATCCAGGGAAGCTGAGAAGCCAAAACTGGGCTGGTTTGAGCAGCTCAGGGATGGCTAAACCAAAACCCACCAGCCTGACCACTCGGGACTGGAGTTGGCCCAAGGGTTGGACTTGATGATCTCGGAGGGCTTTTCCAACCCAATCCATTCAATAATTCTGTGATTCTATTTGGATTTTGGGTGATTGTGTCAGACAGATCATCTCCAAACCACAAGGCATTGAACTGGCCTGTGTGTTTGATACCAGTTAATGACAATTCCTGTAAAGAGACACTGTTGCTTATCATGAGCTGCTCTTTAAATGTTCTCAGAGTGTTCTAATAAATCAGGGCTTTGGCATCTGGTCTTATCTGTTAGTCTTCCAATAACCATTGAATCCATCAGCTGTTTGCACTCAAAGTGGAGGCACAGAGCTCACCAAAGCATTAACTGCTCATAAATGGCCTGAAAATAGAGGACTGAGGCTCTTTATGGAGTCCTGAAGGCTGAAGGCATCACACAGTCAGAACTCAGGTTTGTTCTGGTGTTTCCAGGAGAACTTGTGGGGGAACGTGGGCACAGATGACATTTTTCTGAGCATCACAGGGGCCTTTACAATTTCCTGGCTAAACAGTCATTCCAGCTGTTTCTCCAGCCAGCTGAGAGGATCCCACTGGGCTCAGGAAGTGCCAGCTCTGAGCTTGACTGGTTTGGGGTTTCAGAGGCAGAGGGTTTAAAAAGCACTAACCCAAGTCACAGGAGGAGTCGTGTGTCGGTGCCTCGACCTGTGAGGTGGCATTGGAGCAAAATAGCTGGGAGAGGGTTTCAGTTTACTCAGGCTGGATCCTTCCCTGGGGATTGTTCTTGTTTCTGGAATTACAAGATGAGGATTGCTCTTGTTTCTGGGATTACAAGATAACATTTTCCTCCCTGAGGTCTCCCTTTTGCGCCTCCTTGGTGTGAGCAGGGAAAGCAGCAGCAAACTCAGGGAAAGACCAGAGTGTGATCTGTTGGACCAGGATCACACAGAGGGTGCAGGAGGTACAGGGAGGCAGCAGAGCCGTGGGAGGAGGAGGACAGGAGAGACCCAGCGTGGGGACAGAGGGGGATTTGGGACAGCAGAGCAAATGTAGTGAGAGAGGGGCAGAGAAAACCATCTTAGCAGCTGCATTTTGTGTGGCTGCTCCTGGATCCTGCAGCTGTTCATTAGGAATTCTGTTTATGCCACAGGGAGTTTGGGAGGCTCTGAAGCTGACACAGTTTTAATAGACAAAGACATTTTGAGTGCAGCACATCTGCTCTGGGATGCTGAGTTAGAGGCTCCATGTGGCAGTGCCATTGGCTGGAGCTTTTTGTCCTGCTTTTGGTATTTTAAGACCTCTCTTTTATCCTAAAAAGTAATTTTTGAGGTCAGAAGTAATGCTGTGTTTGCCCATTGAGTTTGCAGCCCCTGAACAGTCCTGGCATGCTCTTCCCAATATCCCTGAGAGTTGGCAGAGTCACCTTGTAATTGGAAGGATCCTGAAGAGTTTCCCAAAAGTGGCCACTGTGGAATTGTCAGGCACAGGTTTGGGGCTGGAAGTTGCTGCTCCAGAGCAGAGCCCTCCCCTGCTCCATGCAGCATTATTAAAAATTTGTTTGAGAAGGCCTTAAATTGATCAATTTATTTCTAGGCAGGCTCAATCCAACCCACAGCTTAACTTTTATTACCCGTGGCTTTCCCAAGCCCTTCTCATCTTGCTCAGTGATTGAATCCACCTTGTGCAGCTGAAAAGTTAATTCCTTCCTTTCACCTCCAGCTTTGGCTTCCCTTGGATCCCTCTTTGCCTGACCCCTCTCTGAGGCCTTTAATGAACAGCACAATGTCACTCTGCCCTTCCTGAGTGCTCAGTTATTGCTCACCTGCCCTGCAGTCATTTCTGAATGTTTTCACCTCCCTGTTGGAGAGGTCTCTGTGCCAGATGCAGGTGCTGAGGGAGCTTTGATGTCTCCCATCCTGCCTTTTCCAAGGACTGGCTGGTGTGAGTGTTCTCCAGCCACACAGCTTTGGGTTTTATGCCTCTTTTTAGGGTATTTTTATCCCTTGCAAGCAAAGCACTGGGCACCAGTGACAAACAGCACACAGTGTGTATCAGTGATCCCCAGCACTGCTTGGTAGGAATTGGATTGCCATGGGTTCTGCCAGTGCTTGTCTTCTGTCATGCTCTGTCATGCTTTTCTTCTTGTCTTCTCTGTTCCTTCCTGACCTGATCAAACACACCCACTGTCTATAATTACCTGAAGGGAAGTTCTGGCCGGGTGGGGGTTGGTCTCTTCTCCCAGGCACTCAGCAATAGGACAAGGGGGCACGGGGGGCTCAAGCTCTGCCAGGGGAAATTGAAGTTGGATTTCAGAAACAAATCCTTTTCAGAGAGAGTGCTCAGGGATTGGAATGGGCTGCCCAGAGAGGGGGTGGATTCCCCATCCCTGGAGGTTTTTGCACTGAGCTTGGCCGTGGCACTGAGTGCCATGATCTGGTAAAGGGACTGGAGTTGGACCAAGGGCTGGACTTGATGATCTCGGAGGGCTTTTCCAACCCAATCCATTCTATGATTCTGTGATTCTCTGCTCCTTCATGACCTCATCACACACACCCACAAACCTCAGGCACTGAGATTTGTCCTCTCTGTGTTTGGAGGCACCGTGTGTGGCCGTGCCCACCTGCACATCCTCACCTGGGCAGTGCCAGGGCCCTGCACGGGCTCTCAGTGCTCACAGAGCCCCAGAGTGGTTGGGGTTGGAAGGGACCCTAAAGCTCAGCTTGTCCCACCCCCTGCCATGGGCAGGGACACCTCCCACCATCCCAGATTGCTCCAAGGTAATCCAGTCTGGCCTTGGACACTCCCAGGGCTGGGGCAGCCACAGCTTCTCTGGGAATTCGCTTGAGATCCCTCACCATCTTCACAGGGAACAATCTCATCCTAACACCCAATTTTATTATCCAGTAATATTTTATTTCTGGCTGAGCTCTTACCTGCAGGGTCTGTGCCTGTGGTTCCTCTTGGTTTCAGGTGGGGGCTGTACCTGACACTGCTTTACCAGCAGTGCTCTCACAGCACGGGGGATGCTCCAGGCCAGGTCCTGTCCTGGCTGCCTGGGGGTGCCTTGAACAGGAGGGACATCTGTAGATTCATGGAGATGCTCCGAGGGTGGAGCTCTGGAGCCAGGCTGGGAGAGCTTGAGGGCTCAGCTGGAGAGGAGAAGGATCCAGGGAGAGCTTGGAGGGCCTTGCAGAGCCTGAAGGGGCTCCAGGAGAGCTGGAGAGGGACTGGGGCCAAGGGCTGGAGGGACAGGACCCAGGGAATGGCTTCCCAGTGCCAGAGGGCAGGGCTGGGCAAGGGGAGATTGGGAAGGAATTGGTGGCTGGGAGGGTGGGGAGGGGCTGGGCTGGAATTCCCAGAGAAAGGATGGATGGCCCAGCCCTGGGAGTGTCCAAGGCCAGGTTGGATTCCCTGGGACAGTGGGAGGTGTCCCTGCCCATGGCAGAGGGAGGGCTGAGATGGGATTTGATGTCCCCACCCAAACCATTCTGTGATGTCAATGTCCAGCTTGCTTTGCAAGGGGCTGTACAAACACAGGTTATTTCAGCACATCAGGAATTTCAATTATAATTCAGTTATTTGGGGTGACCCACTGAGCTCTCTGAGGCAGAACAGCCCCATCCACGTGGTGATGGAACATCTCCAGAAGGTGCAGGGGAGGCTGTGAGTGGCTGCCCATCCCACACATCCAGAGGGCAGGGAGGAGCTGGTGTGGGACACACAGGACACACAGGGGGGAGCAGGTGACAGGGCTGTGGCAGGGAGGGGAGGTGCTCTTGGAGTGGTGACATGGGGCACTTGGCCACGTGGCACTGATGAATGGGATGGCACTGCCCCCCTTCCCAGGTTTCTAGAGGCTTTCCCTGGATGTGATGAACTTCCTGGAGTGCCTGGGTTGTGAGCACTCACTGCTGAGGTCCACAAAAATTTACCCATTTGTTTCATGCTTTTTAGAGGCCCCTTGATGGAGGAGCTCAGTCTCCAGAGCTGGTTTACTCCCTGTCTGTGGGAAATGGGCAAACTCTCCATAAACCCCTAGAGATGGATTCTTTTCCATAGTGAGAAACACACTCTGTGCTGTTCAGGCAATATTTCCTTTTTCTTTTAACCCTTTTCCTTTTTTCTTTTAACCCTTTTCTTTTTTTCTTTTAACCCTTTTCCTTTTTTCTTTTAACCCTTTTCCTTTTTTCTTTTAACCCTTTTCCTTTTTTCTTTTAACCCTTTTCCTTTTTCCTTTAACCCTTCCAGCTCAACCAAAAATTTAAATTCATGCTTAATTATGACCTTCATCTTCTCTCAGAGGAGCCCAAACCTGCCACGTGGTTGTTTCCTGCTGCAGAAGCAGCAAGGAGGATGTTTTAGGGAGGTGAGAGAGGTTTGTGGTTTTGCTTTGGGGGAAATAACCTTCCTGAGCTATCTAGTTCTGGAAACCACAAAGAATTCCAAGGACTTGAGCTGTCTCCTGGAATCAGCATTTGGGAAACAAGCCCTGACCTCTCCAGGCTCCTCTCCTGTGACATGGAGCTCCCAGCTCTTCCCTGTGGTTTCACCTCAGGATTAATCCAAGATAACAACCTCCCACACCTAATTTATCCCTTTAAGAAGTGTCTAAAAGCTCGTGCCACTGCCTGGTGGAGCATCCTCCATCTTTATTGATGATTTAGATGAGAGGATTGAATCCATCAGCAGCAAATTTGCTGCTGACACAAAGTTGGGAGGGAGTGTCGACCTGCTGGAGGGCAGGAGGGCTCTGCAGAGGGATCTGGGCAGGCTGGAGGGATCTGGAGAAGGATCTGG
>VWZD01008082.1:23545-48735 GCA_013396695.1 Sakesphorus luctuosus
CCAGATCCCTCTGCAGGTCCCTCCTGCCCTCCAGCAGGTTGACACTCCCTCCCAACTTGGTGTCATCATCAAATTTGCTGCTGATGGACTCAATCCCCTTCTCTAAACCATCAATAAAGATGTCATCCCGATGATCCCATGGGCATGAGGCCGGAGCCTCCCCAGGCACTGCCAAGCTCCAAGGAAGCTGGTTCAGCCTTTTGCTGACTTTTTAGCCCCTTTATCCTCCTAGCTTGCCCAGATTTACACCAGGGCTGGGTGCCAGTGTCAGGAATTTTGGACCTGCCTTAGTTTTCAGCATCCATTGCACTACTCTGCTCGTTGTGGGTCCCGTTGGCAAGGGGTGGACATCCCATTTAATCACGGGGTGTTAAATTCCTCACACCAAATGGCCATGTAACAACAGGCCTAAGGACTGAGCTTTATTACCTTTATTACCCTTTCCTGATGATTTTTCCTGGTTAAAATCAAATTTTTCATGTATTTTTCCCGACCTGCCCCACGCTGAAAATTCCCCCTGACTTCGCCCTGCTCCTTTAAGGTGAACTCCTTTGATTTGGCCTCTTTCCAGACCTCTCAGCTGAGATTTGCTTCCTCTCCTTCTTGCTGTTAATTCTTGATGAGTAGCTGAGAGGGGCATTAAGTAGATTTAGTGAGAAATGACCGTCACTGGCGTGGATGACTTTCCTCTAATTAAAAATTGAAGCGGAAATGAATAAGCTCCTCTGGAGGCTGAGCAGGAGCTGCTTCTGAGCCAGCACTGCATCCATCAGTGATGTGGGAAGTCTGATGTGTGAGGGAATAGCCCAGAAACCTCAGTACCTGGGAGGGGATGGGGGGGGGGTTCTGGTGGCAGCAAATTGAGGTGGCCTGGATTTAAATCCTAAATCTCAGAGCTGGATTTCAGAGAGTCGATGGTTTGGGTGAGAAGGGACATTAAAGCTCAGCTTATTCCACCTCCCACCATCCCAGGTTGCTCCAACCTGGCCTTGGACACTCCCAGGCCTGGGGCAGCCACAGCTTCTCCGGGAATTCCAGCTCAGCCCCTCCCCACCCTCCCAGCCACCAATTCCTTCCCAATCTCCCCTTGCCCAGCCCTGCCCTCTGGCACTGGGAAGCCATTCCCTGGGTCCTGTCCCTCCAGCCCTTGGCCCCAGTCCCTCTCCAGCTCTCCTGGAGCCCCTTCAGGCTCTGCAAGGGCCTCCAAGCTCTCCCTGGATCCTTCTCCTCTCCAGGTGTCCTCATGGATCCAGCATGGGAAGGGACCTTAAAGATCAGCTCATTCCAACGCCAACACTTTCCACTGTCCCAGGTTGCTCCAACCTGGCCTTGGACACTCCCAGGGATGGGGCAGCCACAGCTTCTCTGCCCAACCTGTGCCAGGGCCTCCCCACCCTCCCAGCCAAGAATTTCTCCCTTAAATCTGATCTAAACCCAGTCTCCTTTGGTTTAAAGCCATTTCCACTACATACCTTTGTGATCAGTCCCTCTCCAGGGATTTTGGCCATGTCCTTGATTTTTATGGCTGTTCTAGGTGGGCATTCAGTGTCATAGCACAGTTATACAGTCTGATACCACCTGACAGGCCCTGAATTCAGTTCAGCCTCTTTGCTTTGCTGTGCAGTTCAGACTTTCCCAGTGTTGCCCAGAAATCCTGTGGCACTCAGCCAGCCAGCACAGTTAATCCCAACCAACACCAGCACGTTCCCTTTAAACTTCCTCATGCAGTGAATCAAAATTTTCCAGCAGGAAATGAAAGCAAAACGCTTGATGTAAAAATTCCTCATCAGCCCTAGTCACTAGAGCAGAACAATGGTGATTGCACTCAGTTATGCAGTACAAATTCCTGGGATCACAGCAGGGAGAGAGGGGAGAGCAGGTGTGTGGTAATGTGGAAAGGAGATGGGGCTTTGCAGGTGTTGAGCAGCTTCTGTGGAGTTCCACAGCGGGGAAATGGGGATGGCAGGGCGAGATCTGTGGTGGTTCTGGGCTGACAGTGAAGGATGTGACCTGGAGAAAGCCACATTTAATGGATGCCATCACCTGCTCAGGTGTTACCCCCAGCAGGGCTGTTGGCCATGTACAGAGGTTGCTCTTTTGAATCACAGAATGGATTGGGTTGGAAAAGCCCTCCGAGATCATCAAGTCCAACCCTTGGGCCAACTCCAGTCCCGTCACCAGATCATGGCACTCAGTGCCACGGCCAAGCTCAGTGCAAAAACCTCCAGGGATGGGGAATCCACCCCCTCTCTGGGCAGCCCATTCCAATCCCTCAGCACTCTCTCTGCAAAGGAGTTTTTTCTGCTCTCCCACTTCAATTTCCCCTGGCAGAGCTTGAGCCCCCCGTGCCCCCTTGTCCTATTGCTGAGTGCCTGGGAGAAGAGACCAACCCCCACCTGGCCACAACTTCCCTTCAGGCAGTTCCAGACAGTGCTGAGGTCACCTCTGAGCCTCCTCTTCTCCAGCACAAACACCCCCAGCTCCCTCAGCCTCTCCCCACAGCACTTGTGCTCCACTCCCTTCTCCAGCCTCGTTGCTCTTCTCTGGCCCCGCTCCAGCCCCTCAATCTCTTGCCTCAACTCAGGGGCCCACAACTCAACACAACACTCAAGGTGTGGCCTCCCCAAGGCAGAGGCCAGGGGAGGGGTCAGTGCCCTGGGCCTGTGAGGAGCCACAACAGTTGCTTTTACATCTAATGATGCTGTTGGTGGGTTTTGTTTGCACTGTCTGACTGTGTGACTGCTCTCCCACAGGAATGGCACAGCATCGTCCCCCCAGCCACCATGAGAGACACTGACAGTGCTGCGAGTCCCTTCTGGCTCCTTCCCCACCATGGCTGGCGCCTCTGCATGCTCATTGGCTGGTGATGCAGGATGTGGATTGCAGGGGTAGAGTTGGGTGCGATCCCGCCGCGTTTCTCTGCTGCCGGGTGAGGCTTTGCATCGCCATGACAACGCTGTGACGCTCCAGCAAAGGTTTCCCGCGGACCACGGGGGGCTGGGGGTGGGG
This sequence comes from Sakesphorus luctuosus, assembly GCA_013396695.1. Taxonomy (NCBI): domain Eukaryota; kingdom Metazoa; phylum Chordata; class Aves; order Passeriformes; family Thamnophilidae; genus Sakesphorus; species Sakesphorus luctuosus. Next base: position 26,555 of record VWZD01008082.1, read on the forward strand.
GAGAAGGTCGATGACCGAGTCCAGCGGGGTCAGGAGTTGTGCCTGTACCAAAACGACCGTGGAGGAGCCATCAGCACGACAAGAAGATGAAATTCCCCTTCCACTGGCTTCTCCTTAGGCAGGCACCGTAACATTTCCTTCCGAGAGAGTCGCCGTGAAACCCGCCTTGGTTATGGCTACTGACCCGACGTGACTGGGCGCGCGGCGACTCCCGAACTCATGAGTGGATATACCATGTTGCGGAATGGGGGCGTGGGGAACGGAGCCCAGCCGTGGGTGTTGAGGTGGTCCAGCCGGATCCGGCTCACCTGGCTCAGCTTCACCCTCTTCATTATCCTCGTCTTCTTTCCCCTCATTGCCCACTACTACCTGACCACCATCGACGACGCGGATGACGCCGGCAAGCGCATCTTCGGGCCCCGCACGGGCAACGAGCTGTGCGAGGTGAAGCATGTGCAGGACCTGTGTCGCATCCGCGAGTCGGTCAGCGAGGAGCTGCTCCAGCTGGAGGCCAAGCGGCAGGAGCTCAACAGCGAGATCGCCAAGCTCAACCTCAAGATCGAGGCCTGCAAGAAGAGCATTGAAAATGCCAAGCAGGACCTGCTGCAGCTGAAGAATGTCATCAGCCAGACAGAGCACTCCTACAAGGAGCTGATGGCGCAGAACCAGCCCAAGCTCTCCTTGCCCATCCGGCTGCTGCCCGACAAAGACGACGCGACCTTCCCTCTGCCGAAATCCAACAGGAACTGCAGGCTGCACAACTGCTTTGACTACTCACGCTGCCCGTTGACATCTGGCTTCCCAGTCTATGTCTACAACAGTGATGATTACCCTTTTGGTAGCTCCTTAGACCCCTTAATTAAACAAGCCTTTGAGGCAACCGTCAGAACTAACGTTTATGTTACTGAAAATGCAAATATTGCTTGCGTGTATATAATTTTACTGGGGGAAATGCAAGAGCCCGTGATGCCAAAACCTACTGAACTAGAGCAACAGTTGCACTCTTTGCCATATTGGAGGACTGATGGACACAACCATCTGATCATCAACCTATCGAGGAAATCGGAAACTCAGAACTTCCTGTACAACATCAGCACGGGGCGCGCCATGGTCGCCCAGTCCACCTTCTACGACGCGCAGTATCGCCCGGGCTTCGACATCGTGGTGTCCCCTCTGGTGCACGCCATGTCCGAGCCCAACTTCCTGGAGATCCCGCCCCAGGTGCCGGTCAAGCGTAAATACCTGTTCAGTTTCCAGGGGGAGAAGATCGAGTCCCTGAGGTCCAGCCTGCAGGAGGTTCGCTCTTTCGAGGAGGAGATCGAAGGCAACGCCCCGGCTGACTACGACGACCGGATCATCACCACCCTGAAGGCTGTTCAGGACAGCAAGTTGGACTTTGTGTTGGTGGAGTTCACGTGTAAGAACCAGCCTAAGGCGAGTCTGCCCACTGAGTGGGCTCTGTGTGGAGAAAGGGACGACAGACTAGAGCTACTGAAGCTTTCTACTTTTGCACTGATCATCACCCCCGGGGACACCCACTTGGTGATCTCCGCCGGGTGCACCATGAGACTGTTTGAGGCTCTGGAAGTGGGAGCCATCCCGGTGGTTCTCGGGGAGCAGGTCCAGCTCCCCTACAACGACGTGATCCGGTGGAACGAGGCAGCCTTAATCATACCAAAGCCACGTATCACAGAAGTGCACTTCCTTCTGAGAAGCATTTCTGACAACGATCTCCTTGCCATGAGGAGGCAGGGCCGCTTCCTGTGGGAGACCTACTTCTCCACCTCGGACAACGTCTTCAGCACAGTCTTAGCTATCATAAGGACTCGAATCCAAATCCCGGCCGCTCCTATCCGAGAGGAACCCGCCGTGGAGATTCCCCACCGCTCTGGCAAAGCTGCTGGGACAGACCCCAACATGGCTGACAACGGGGACCTGGACTTGGGGCCCGTGGAGACGGAGCCGCCCTACGCGTCTCCCAAATATCTCCGCAACTTCACCCTCACCGCCATGGATATCTACAGGAACTGGAATTCTGCTCCGGGGCCGTTCCACCTCTTCCCCTACACTCCCTTTGACCCTGTTTTACCATCAGAAGCCAAGTTTTTGGGGTCTGGGACAGGATTTCGACCCATTGGTGGAGGAGCAGGTGGCTCTGGGAAGGAGTTCCAGGCTGCCTTGGGTGGCAACGTGCCCCGGGAGCAGTTCACGGTGGTGATGTTGACTTACGAGCGGGAGGAGGTGTTGATGAACTCCCTGGAAAGGCTCAATGGTCTCCCCTACTTAAATAAGGTTGTGGTTGTGTGGAACTCTCCCAAGCTCCCCTCCGAGGATCTCCTTTGGCCGGACATCGGCGTCCCGATCATGGTAAGATGGATGGAGCAACCACGGCCTTGGTTCATGGTGGGGTTTGTTGTGTTGGTGTTGGGTGTGCCACCTCAGCTTCAGTCCTGTGGGGTGGTGGGAGGTGTCTGTGCCTCATCTGGTGCCTTATCAGTGGAGAAAACCAAGAAATTCCAGATGTTTAGCACTCATGGAACAGGAATTGTGGAGTAGAGCCCAGTAGGAATCCCAAGGCTTTAAAGCTGGAGGTTTTTCCTCATTGAAAATCTTTCCTCAGGCTCTTTAAGTTCCTCGCTGTGAGGACAGTTGACACCTTATAAATACCTAAGCAGTAACTGTTTCTGCACTTTACCAGATGAATTTTTTATTAAAACAAAAGAGGGACCCACTGAATCCTTGTTGGCTGCAAAGACCTCGAAACTCATCTCTCACTTTATGTTACAAGGGATGGCAGAGAAGGAATTACAAGCCAAGGCCAACGTGACTGTCAGAGCTTCCGTGCTCCAAAGATTGCAGTTGAGTTTTCCATAAGTTTGGGTTGGTTATTTTTTATTCCCAGTCAGACAGAAGAAACAACACCTTTAAAACCCACCTTTCCTTGTCATGCCCAGCCACTCACTCACACACTGACAGTGTTGCTTGTCAGGAGTTAATGCTCCCTAAATTATTATTTATGTGTTTATTTTGGGCCTTCTCTGCCATCCCAGCCCAACTTCCCGCCCTGGCCATTGTTAACAATCAATATTAAACACTGATCTCCATGTGCAGGGAGAGCACAGGCAGAGCCACTGCCAACCACGAGCACTGAGGGCTGAATCCAGCCGTGTTTAGAGGACAAATGGAAGGATAATGCCTTACAAATTAGGGCAAGGAAAAACAGGAGAGGGAGATGGTACTTAAGCAGGCAAACTGCGTGTGGTTTATGTGACAGGCCACTCTGGGCTCCATAGCAGGGCCAGCTTTATGCTGCATGCAAAGAGATTCATTGATTTAATATTTAGTTTTATTATTATTGTGATGAATAAATCCTTCTGCTCGCATTTAAAAACCCTTCTGGTCCGGGGACAATGAGGAGAGAAAATTGCTTGGATAATTGTGAAATAATCTCTCCCATTAGTCCCATTGAACTGCTTGAATTCCACGGAATCTTTGCATTGTGTCTGCCTGAAAACCTCGTCCTCCTTCGGAGCGAGGGTTGTTCTCCCTGGAGCTGCTCGTGGGGGTTATTTGTGAAGGGAAAAGAGTCTCTGGTGGTGGAGGATGATGGATTTTGGTGCCTTGCTCTCACCTGCACATCCTCTGTGTTGGAGCCCCACTGGCTGTGTGTCACCTTTGAGCCACGTGCCAGTCCCTGTGCCACAGGACGTGTTCCATAGGGAATGTTCAGTTCCACAGGAGGGAATTGTCTGTGTCTGCTTTGGGGTGTTGGATGTGCTCCTGCCAAGTGCCAGGGAGTGGCTGGAGCTCAGAGAGCTTCTGCTGAGTCCTTGGTCTGGCAACAGCTCTGCTTTCTTCCCATTGTCCTAAATCCCAAGTCTGGGAGCTCTCACAGGAGGGTTAACCCTGCACAACCTCCAGGTGTCCATCCCACTGATGGGCTTGTTGATAACTCCATCACCAGCCTGGGTGTTTAACCCCTCTGGGAGTCTGTTGTATTCATCTACAGGGATGGTTTGGTGTGGGAATGATGGAAAACTTACCTGGGCTCCATCAGGCAGCAGCAAATCCTGAAAACTGCTGTGGAGAAGGGCACAAGAACCTGGGGAGCAGAGACTGAGATATGGGATGTGTTGGCCACGGGAAGAGGCAGATGGGGATGTGGAATTGGAAAAAAAGACAAGCCAATGTCAAAAGAGACACACCAGAGCTGTGGATCTGATTTCCTGAGGGGGAAAAAAGTGCCTTTTGAAGGGGAATATCCAATTCTCTCAGATCTGGAAGCAGTGCTGCATCTCTGTGTAACAAATATGTCTCCAGTTACTCTGGGCTGCGAGGACTGCCCTGTGTCCAGGTGTCTCTGGGATTCAAGGACTGCCCTGTGTCCAGGTGTCTCAGGATTTCTGGGATTCAAAGACTGCCCTGTGTTCAGGTATCTCAGTATTTCTGGGATTCAAGGACTGCCCTGTGTCCAGGTGTCTCAGTATTTCTGGGATTCAAGGACTGCCCTGTGTCCAGGTGTCTCAGGGATTCAAGGACTGCCCTGTGTCCAGGTGTCTCAGGATCTCTGGGATTCAAGGACTGCCCTGTGTCCAGGTGTCTCAGGGATTCAAGGACTGCCCTGTGTCCAGGTGTCTCAGTATCTCTGGGATTCAAGGACTACCCTGTGTCCAGGTGTCTCTGGGATTCAAGGACTACCCTGTGTCCAGATCCCAAAGCCCAGCGCTGTGTGGGGGACACCTGGGGGGAAGAGGAGGGGTTGAAGGAGCCCCTCTGTGTGAGTGAAGGGGTCCAGGCACCATCTGACCCTGAGGGGCAGCACAACAGCAGCACTTTGTGTGTGCCTGCAAGAGCCATGAGCAAACACCTGGAGCCAGAGGGATGTTGGAGAAAATCCAACAGCACAGGGACCTGGAGCTGCTGGAGAGAGTCCAGAGGAGGCCCCAGAGATGCTCCAGGGCTGGAGCCCCTTTGGAGCCAGGATGGGAGAGCTGGGGGGGTCACCTGGAGAGGAGAAGGATCCAGGGAGACCTGAGAGCCCCTTGCAGAGCCTGAAGGGGCTCCAGGAGAGCTGGAGAGGGACTGGGGCCAAGGGCTGGAGGGACAGGACCCAGGGAATGGCTTCCCAGTGCCAGAGGGCAGGGCTGGGCAAGGGGAGATTGGGAAGGAATTGGTGGCTGGGAGGGTGGGGAGGGGCTGGGCTGGAATTCCCAGAGAAGCTGTGGCTGCCCCTGGATCCCTGGGAGTGTCCAAGGCCAGGCTGGATTCCCTTGGAGCAACCTGGGATGGTGGAAAGTGTATCTGCTCATGGCAGGGTGGTGGAAAGAAACGGTCTCTGAGGTCCCTTCCCACCCAAACCATTCCATCATTCCATGTAAATCCCAGCCCTGTGACACAAAGCAGAGTGTGCAGCACACCCTGGGCTGAAAGACCCTTTGGAAGTGGAACAGAGTCCTGATTCCCACCCAGGGGCTGCTGGGGAGAAGAGCTCCAGAGTTTCCTGGTGGGATTTGGGTCTGCATTCCAGCTGTGTGGCTCCGTGCTGGCAGAATTCCCAAAGGAATGCTGAGCTTCCTCCTTCAGCCTCTCTGCAGGCTCTCACCTTACTTATTGATCAGTTCCTTGAAACTTGGTTTGCAGCCTGTTTGGTCCTCCAGAGCAGGTTACAGGGCTGGGAATGAATCAGGAACAAACCCCAGAGCTGTGTTGGGTCTTGGAATCTTTCATGGATAATGAGATAAACAGGGTCACAGAACGTGTTTGTTTTTTGCAAAACTTAAAGTGCAGATTTCTTGTGATGGCATAATTTACATTAAATCAGAGATTGCTTTAAAATTCAGAGATTTTCAGCTGCACAGGAGGCTGATAAAATATTCTGGCCCTTCACCCAGCCTGAGGTGACTCTGTGCAAACACAAATTAATGTGAAGTTGGTGTAGTCACTCAGGGCTGCCCCTGGAGCAGATGTAGGTCCATTACCCTCAGATTTAAAGTGTCTCTGTGGCAAAGCTGAGCTGTGAAAACTGTTCCCATCTCACTTTAAACGGCATTGCAGCCAAAAGCAAAGGCTGGGAACGAGAAGCCTGGTTTGTGCAAGGTGAAAACATGCCTTGGAAACAAGTGTTTGTGTCTCCAGCCACTGCTCTGCTATTCCATGTTCATGGGGAACTAAAGGAGACAGGAATTTGGATTAAATGCTGCTCTGAGCAGGTGGGGAGGCTGCAGCAGGGCTGGAGGGAGTTTGGCTGTTTCTCTGTGCACACATTCAGTTTGGAAAGGTTTCTGGCAGCAGAGTAAAGAAGGAGTCATTAAAGAGAAGGTCTGGCTCAATTTTGGGGTAGAGACTTCCCAGCCTTCTCTTCCAGCCTCAGGATTTCTAACTAGCAATGACAGGAGAAATCTCACTCCTTCCTCCTTGGCCATTCCTTGACAGCGTTTTCATCCACATGAACAAAAGCAAAGGGAGACAAATGAAAGGGAGCTCTGAGGCAGCCACGGCTCCAGTGCCCAAAGCTGGTGCTCAGATGCACCTGGGAAGGTTTAGATCCTGCTGTGCTTTGCCTGTTTCTGCTCTGCCTTTAATCCTGAGAACCTAAAAAATGAGTTGAGCTTGAACAGCCAGAGGTACCTGAAGAGAGTTTTGATGTAAAACATTTAAGGGAGTCCAGAGGAGGCCACGAAGTTGATCACAGAGCTGGAACATCTCAGAGAGCTGGGGGGGCTCACCTGGAAAGGAGAAGGATCCAGGGAGAGCGTGGAGGCCCTTGCAGAGCCTGAAGGGGCTCCAGGAGAGCTGGAGAGGGACTGGGGCCAAGGGCTGGAGGGACAGGACCCAGGGAATGGCTTCCCGGTGCCAGAGGGCAGGGCTGGGCAAGGGGAGATTGGGAAGGAATTGGTGGCTGGGAGGGTGGGGAGGGGCTGGGCTGGAATTGCCAGAGAAAGGATGGATGGCCCAGCCCTGGGCGTGTCCAAGGCCAGGTTGGATTCCCTGGGACAGTGGGAGGTGTCCCTGCCCATGGAATGGGATGAGCTTTGAGGTCCCTTCTCTCCCAAATCATTCTGGGATTCTGAGATAAAGGACACTCAGAGGGATTTTTATGGAATCTGGGAATGTAAAAGGCAGGAAAGGGTGAGGGAGACCCTTGCCAGGATTCCCAGAAAAGCCCCTTGTTCCCTGAAGTCCTTCCCAGCTGGGAGCTGGGCTGGGCATGGATGCAATGGCAGCTCTGGAGCCAGGCTGGGAGAGCTGGGGGTGTCCAGCGTGGAGAGGAGAAGGATCCAGGGAGACCTTGGAGCCTCTTCCAGAACCAGAGGGAATATTGGGAAGGAATTGTTGGCTGGGCTGGAATTCCCAGAGAAGCTGTGGCTGTCCCTGGATCCCTGGGAATGTCCAAGGCCAGGCTGGAGCAACCTGGGACAGTGGGAGGTGTCCCTGCCCATGGCAGGGGGTGGCACTTTAAGGTCTCTTTGAACTCAAACCATTCTGTGATTTTGGAGCTAAACCTTTTTCATCTCTAAACAATATTTTCACAACCTCTGCTCATGTTCTAAGAAGTGACATCCTGAACTTCCAGGTCCTCTGTCTCCCACCTGAGTGCAGGTCCCCTAATGGCAGAGCTGTGGCTGGAAAAGCCCTGCAGGAATTCCCTTCCTCCTCTTCCTCAGGGCTGTGCTGTGTGTGCTGGAGGCATTTCTGAGGCATTTGGTGGGTTCAGTGGCAGCAGCAGCAGCTCCTGTGGCTGTGGCTGTGGCAGGGACTGTCCCTTCCCTCCAGCTTTGTCCCAGAGCCAGGGGCTGGCTTTGCTCTCTGCAGCCCCTGCAGAGCCTGCTGGCCTTTTCTGCTGACCTGGTGGCTGCTGGGAGGGCTCAGTCAGTGCAGGTGCTTGTTTGAGGAGGAATAATCCTTGGAAAATGTCTGATCTGGGTCTGCAGACCTGTTGGGATGGCCACAGCATCCCTGGAAATGCCATTTATTGCTCAGGAGCAGCTGAGGAGGGAATTCTGCCCTGCCTTTCCCTGCTGGTGGGGCAGTGAGGGATGGGGCCTGTCCAGCAGAAACCCCCCAAGGTGCTTTGGCATCTCCCTTTTGGGGAGCCCAGCAGGATCCCCAGGAGATGCTCCTGCTGAGGGGAGCAGGACAGGCCCTGGGCAGGCTGTGACATCGGTGTGGGGCCACCACGAGCTTCTCTGCTGCTCCTTCAACAGGGAGTTGATCTTTTAGGTTTGGTTTTCTGGTAAGAGCAGCACCAGCCACAGGGAGCAGGAGACACTCTGGAGTGGTGTGTGTGACCCAGAGGGAGATCCTCACCATCAAACCCTCTGTGCTGACCACAGCACCATTTCAGTCCATCCTTTCCCCCACTGGGAGCTTTGCAGAAGTACCAGCTGAGGTTCTGGCTCCACCAGGTCACTCAGCACGTGCCAAACCCTCCCATGGGGAGGGGATTTGTGCTTTTCTGGACCAACAACTCACCTGCAGAAGGTGTTTGGCGAGTCAGAGCTTTCCACTGGGCATTCCCACCTCTCCCTGCCTTTCACAGCCCTTGTGCACAAACTGTGGAGCAGCCCAACTCAGCTCTGAGCTCCTGGGGGAATGGGGAGCTCCAGGTTTGCTTCCAGAAGGAGCAGTTCAGAAAATAAGGAAAATCCCTGTGTTTCTTGGCCCTGAGTCACTGAGGTTGACCTGGCCCTGTGTGATGCCCCAGCGTTCCCAGGAGTGTCTCCCAGGTTGGTGAGGTCGGTCTCTCCGTGGGAACAGCTCAGGGAGGCAGGAGATGCCACACAAAAAAGCCTTGTTGGGTTCACAGCACCACCTGCTGCTGAGTTCCCTCATCCCTGCGAGTTTGGCCGACTCAGTGTGTGTTTTTACTGCTCTGTAGCAGCAGAGGAAGGAACAAATTTGCTGCTTAGTTTGCCTGGAATCCTGAAATGCAGCTGTTTGTCCCTGCAGGGCCTACCAGAGGTGCGTGTGGGATGATGATGTAACAAGAACTGGCTGCTCCTTGGGGATTTGCACTGGGAATATTAACTCCAACACCCTCCCAATCCTCCCTGCTGTTCCTGAACTCAGCCCTTCATTCCCTGCTGTTCCTGAGCCCAGCCCTTCATTCCCTGCAGTTCCTGAACTCAGCCCTTCATTCCCTGCAGTTCCTGAGCCCAGCCCTTCATTCCCTGCTGTTCCTGAGCCCAGCCCTTCATTCCCTGCTGTTCCTGAGCCCAGCCCTTCATTCCCTCCCGTGCCATGGGCTGGTTTGGGATGGCTTTTCCATGGACAGCCTCAGCTCCCTGAATTCCCTCAGCTGATGGGGTTGGGGACCAGAGGGAAGGCATTTGCAATTAGAATTCCTGATCAACACCAGAGGAATAGCAGCAATAATTACAGGGCTTGGAGCAACCTGGGAGAGTGGAAGGTGTCCCTGTCCATGACTGGGGGTTGGAGCAAGATCGTCTTTAAGGTCCCTTCCAACCCAAACCATTCTAGGATTCTATGATAGTTATTCTGCTGTCTTGGTGCATCCCAAGGGCTCCCAGGGGTGGAGCAGCCCTGGCACAGCTGCTGGGGCAGAGGGGCAGCTCAGGGCTGGGCAGAGGGGCAGCTCAGGGCTTGGCACTGGGGGCAGCTCAGGGCTTGGCACTGGGGGCAGCTCAGGGCTGGGCACAGAGGCAGCTCAGGGCTGGGCAGTGGGGGCAGCTCAGGGCTGGGCAGTGGGGGCAGAGCAGCAGCAAACACCTCCTGGTGTGTCCAGGGCTGCATTCCTGCTGCTTGCAGGGTTTGTGTCCTGGCCTGTTTCAATAACAACAGTGTGATGTCCCCACATTATTGCACAAGGGTGGGAGGAGCTGAGTGTGTGGAACTGAGTGTGTGGATGCATTTGCTCTTTTTTACTTCTGTTTCCATCTTCCTTTCGTTCCCTGTGACTGTTATTGCAGCTCTTCCTCAGTTCTCATGGAATCATGTCTTGGCATCCCTTTCCCTTCTCCTGATGGAGCCCCAGAGCCTGTGTGGCTGTTTCCTTCCTTCCCAGGCTGTTGTGTGTCACAGAATCACAGAATCAGTTGGGCTGGAAGAGACCTCTGAGAGCATCAAGTCCAACCCTTGATCCCACCCCACTGTGATCACCAGATCATGGCACTCAGTGCCACGGCCAAGCTCAGTGCAAAAACCTCCAGGGATGGGGAATCCACCCCCTCTCTGGGCAGCCCATTCCAATCCCTCAGCACTCTCTCTGCAAAGAAGTTTTTTCTGCTCTCCAACTTCAATTTCCCCTGGCAGAGCTTGAGCCCCCCATGCCCCCTTGTCCTATTGCTGAGTGCCTGGGAGAAGAGACCAACCCCCACCTGGCCACAACTTCCTTTCAGGGAGTTCCAGACAGTGCTGAGGTCACCTCTGAGCCTCCTCTTCTCCAGCACAAACACCCCCAGCTCCCTCAGCCTCTCCCCACAGCACTTGTGCTCCACTCCCTTCTCCAGCCTCGTTGCTCTTCTCTGGCCCCGCTCCAGCCCCTCAATCTCTTGCCTCAACTCAGGGGCCCACAACTCAACACAACACTCAAGGTGTGGCCTCCCCAAGGCAGAGGCCAGGGGAAGGCTCACTGCCCTGGGCCTGCTGGCCACGCTACTTTGGATCCAGGCCAGGATCCCATTGGCCTTCTTGGCCACCTGGGCACACTCTTGGCTCCTCTTGAGCTTCCTGTCCCTCAGTCCCCCCAGGTCCCTTTCTGCCTGGCTGCTCTCCAGCCGCTCTGTGCCCAGCCTGGAGCGCTGCAGGGCTTGGGGTGGCCAAAGGGCAGGACCCTGTCCTTGTGGAATGGTTTTGCTCTGCCAAACCCTTGGGCTGTGCCTCCTGCACAGGCTGTGAGGGCAGCATTGTGTCCCAGGGCACCATAACCTGGTGCTGTGCCACCAAGGGCGTAATTTCACAGAATCTCAGACTATTCTGAGTTGGAAGGGACCCACAAGGATCATCAAGTCCAACTCTTAAGTCAATGGCCCACACAGGGGATTGAACCCATGACTTTGGCATTATTACAACCAAGTTTTAACCAACTGAGCTCATCTTTGGCTTTGGCTTGTGGGTTTTGAATGGTTGGGATGAAAAAACTGTTTGCTGAAACAGGAGGAACCTCGTGGGGCACTGGGACATCAGAGAGGGACGTGGGAAGGTCGTGGTACCTCTTGGATACGAAAGAGATGAGAAGCAAGAGAGAGGTTTTAATCCCTGCTTGTTCCTCCATATTTGATGTCACTCCCAGGTGCCTCCCCAGGCCCTGTGGATCCATCAGCAAAGACATTGCAGCCCTCAGGTACAAGGTGGTGACTCACTCCCAAGTTTTCTGGAGAGCTGGGAACAGCAACATTTACTCCTCGTACTAAAATGTTCATTCTTTATCTCAAACTTCCTCTCAGAACGTTCCCTCCCTTTCCACCACCAAATTTGAGGTCTTATCAATCACTCCCTGGACTGTCCCTTACCCCTTTTATCCCTTCCTGGATCTGGTGGGGAAACAGATCCAACTCATGGATGCTTTTCCTTCCATTTCTTTGGAATCCAACTGGTTTGTGCTAAAACCTGACCCCATCACTACAGCCTCCTCTTGCACATCTCCTTCTAAGCTCCCAGAAATGCTGTTTTCTCCTATTTCTGAGCAGCAGAAAGGCAGGAAATCTGTTGTGGCTGTTCTTGGGCTTCCCAGATAACACTTGGAGATGCAAAGAGTTCAGCAAAGCCTTCAGCTCTGAATGTTTGTCTGAACTGAACTCTGAGGGGGTTTGAGGTTCCTGTAGGGAAGGGAAAAGGGGTTTGTTCTTGACACTGAACTTTGAAAGCGTTTTGGGGTGGAGATATTGAGTTTCCAACGTGGATGTGGAAGGGCTAATCATGGCTTTGATCTCAGAGCTGCTGCCAGTCTGGCTTATCTCTGCACCAAGGGACAGCCCTGTGGTTTGCTGGGACAAAAAGGAGCTCAGGGGGGCAAGAAAAGCTTCAGAACAGCTCAGAGTGGGATGATTCTTCCCAATAAGGCTCATTTTCCTCTGGCTCTGAATGCAGGTGGCAAAGCAGATTGGTTTCAAAACACTGCTGTTAATTGGGTGATTTTATCAGGAGTTTATAAAAGGAATTGTTTTTAATTGTGCCTCATTTATGTGAACTCTGTAATTTCTAACACATGCTGGCCCTTCATACCCAACCCATCCTGTGGTTCTGGTAGTCTGGATCCATCCCAACCACGTGTTGGGCAGGAATTTGTTCCCTGCCTCTTGGTGGGACCCTTTTTTCCTCCTGGATTTTGTCTAAAAGTCCTGGGATAATCCAGGCTTTGAAGGAGATGACCTGGGGATGGTTGTGTGCTCCTCAGGATGGAGATGATGGGCTGGGTGAGATGGAGCAGGGGAAGCAGAACTTCCCAAGGATCCAGCAATTATAATCCAGCAAAGGGAGATCCCTCAGAACCCCATCTGGGATTTGTATCCTGGTTTTTCATGCTCTGGCTCAGCCACATTTGTTGCTTCCCATGGTGTGTGTGTTTGGGGAAAATGCCTCTCTCCTTTATTTGCCCACACTCAGGGTGTCATCCCAACCCCAAACTGTGGGATTTGAGCTGCTGGAAGTGGCTTTTCTGGATGTGTTGTGCTCTTGGAACACCAGGAATAACGAGGGATAAAATTCCAATTAGAGACCCACGGTGTGGGTTGGCTCGTTCTGTTCTCCCAACATTCCATAAAGGAGCTCTGATCTCTGGCTGATGGATTTGAGGGCAGGCAGAAAGATGTCTTCATTCCATCCAGAACCTTCCTAGTGAGATCTCAACCTCCTCATCTCAGAAGTCCCTGGAAAGCTTCCACTCTGGAATAAGCCTGGAAGGCAGGAGGGAGTTGGAGTGCTGAGAGCTTTATGGCTGCTGCTCCCAGCCACATAAACAGCCATAAATCCTCTGTCCTCTTCCCATCAAACAATCACCTCCCTGCAAACTCGATGGCTTCTGCCTCTATCCAAGTTTATATTCCAGCTCTTTTAGTGGCTGCTCAGGGAGTTGAGAGCCTGACTGCAATTCCTTCCTGCCTTGGTTGGGATGTGATGCTCATTTGGATGCCCCCAGACAGGAATGCCTGAGCCAAAGCTCTTGTAGGAGGGGGCAGAGCAGCTTTGAAATGCTGAGCAGCATCTCCAGGGGATTTTTAAGAGTGAGATGCACCAGTTTCAACAGTCAGAACCAATCACAGAATCACAGAATGGATTGGGTTGGAAAAGCCCTCTGAGATCATCAAGCCCAACCCTTGGACCAACTCCAGTCCCTTTACCAGATCATGGCACTCAGTGCCACGGCCAAGCTCAGTGCAAAAACCTCCAGGGATGGGGAATCCACCCCCTCTCTGGGCAGCCCATTCCAATCCCTGAGCACTCTCTCTGTGAAGAATTTTTTTCTGATTCCAACTGAAATTTCCCCTGGCACCTGCTCTGCCAGGTGCTTTGTTTGCTGCTCCGGTGGAAATCCCGTCTGGCACATCCCGAGGAGGGACCTGCTGAGGAGCTGATTGCACAACAAAGCCGAGGATTAGCCCAGAATGACTCTGTTAATTAACGCTGTTCCAGCCCACGGAGCAAAGTGGGGAAAGATAAGCCCTGCAGGAAGGTATTCCCAACAATCCCTGGGATCTCAGCCCTTGGGTTTTCCAGCACTTTCTTCTCCACTGGGAATTTCAGTGCCCCTGGGATGGGTGTTTGCTGCCCATCCAAGCTGGGATGGCACAGCAGCTCATGGTGGCCTGGCTAGGGCAGGAGACCTCAGGGCTGCTCCTGAACTGCCTTCCTGACTTTCCCATGTCCCAGCCCTTCCCAGACCCCTCCCTGAGCTCCAGCCTGGCTGGCACAGCTCAGGGGACTTGGAATGTGCCTTTCCCAGTGCAGTCAGAAGAGCAGGAATTGGCAGGTGGAGGCTGAAGAGTGACAGGCTGAGGGAGAGCTGGGCTTTGACACCTCAGAAATTTTGGGAGTTGGTTTGTTTGGAGGAGGTTGGGGAGGTCCAGCCTGGGAGTGGTTCCCATGGGGCTGTTCCAAGGATAACAACAGACTGAGGTTGTGCCTGGCCTGACACACCTCCTGGCACAGGTGGGAGATGTGCCAGGTGGGAGCAGGTTTGAGATGTTCATCAGCTGCAGCTTCAAAGAGCATCAGAGAAAGCCATGGCAGGTGTTGGAACATCCACGTGGCACGAGCTGGGCTTTGGGGTGAGGCTGCACCTCCAGCCCTGGGGGCGCTGCTGGGACCCCCAGACAGGAGATCCTGAGGGGCTGGAGCGTGTCCAGGGAAGGGAATGGAGCTGGGAAGGGGCTGGAGCTCCAGGAGCAGCTGAGGGAGCTGGGGGGGCTCAGCCTGGAGAAAAGGAGGCTCAGGGGGGACCTTCTGGCTCTGCAATCCCTGATGGATCCAGGGGAGGGTCGGGCTCTGCTCCAGGGAACAGGGACAGGAGGGAGGGAATGGCCTCAGGCTGGGCCAGGGATGGTTTGGTTGGATCTTGGGAATGATTCCTGCATGGAAAGGGTGCTCAGGCCTTGGAATGAACTGCCCAGGGATGGTTTGGTTGGATATTGGGAATGATTCCTGCATGGAAAGGGCTGTCCAGCCCTGGCAGGGGTGGAGTCTCCATTTCTGGAGGGATTGGAATCCCTGTGGATGTGGCACCTGGGGACACGGGCAGGGTGGCCTGGGCAGGGCTCGGAGTGGTTGGACTCATTTCCAACCTGAACAATTCCATCATTCCACAATCACACCTTTGGATATTGCCTATTTCATCACAGAAATGCCCCAGCAGACCCCAAATTGGGGTTCTCAGCATGAAAACCCTGAGCAGGAGCTCTTTCCTCCTGAGATGACTTTCCCTGGTGTCTCAGCAAACAGCACCTTGTGAATCCCACCCGTGATCCCAGACATTCCCATTTGGATTGGGAGCTTTACCATCCCCTTGTGAATCCATCCTGTGATCCCAGACATTCCCATTTGGATTGGGAGCTTTGCCATCCCCTTGTGAATCCATCCTGTGATCCCAGACATTCCCATTTGGATTGGGAGCTTTGCCATCCCCTCGTGAATCCATCCTGTGATCCCAGACATTCCCATTTGGATTGGGAGCTTTGCCATCCCCTTGTGAATCCATCCTGTGATCCCAGACATTCCCATTTGGATTGGGAGCTTTGCCATCCCCTTGTGAATCCATCCTGTGATCCCAGACATTCCCATTTGGACTGGGGGCTTTGCCATCCCCTCATGAATCCATCCTGTGATCCCAGACATTCCCATTTGGATTGGGAGCTTTGCCATCCCCTCGTGAATCCATCCTGTGATCCCAGACATTCCCATTTGGATTGGGAGCTTTGGCATCCCCTTGTGAATCCATCCTGTGATCCCAGACATTCCCATTTGGATTGGGAGCTTTGCCATCCCCTCGTGAATCCATCCTGTGATCCCAGACATTCCCATTTGGATTGGGAGCTTTGCCATCCCCCTCCTGCTCCCCAGTTTTTCCCTGGGAGCTTCCAAGGACAGCAAAGAGCAGAGTTTTGGGAAGCTGAGAGGACACATGAGCTGTTTGAACAGTGTGTTATCCCAGGGACGTTCTTTGGAGCCAAATAATTGCAATTAATTGTAAAATAAATCTAATTAGACAGGCAACTCAACGTGCAGCTTTAATTACATGGCCACCAACAGCAGCACTCAGAGAGGATGAAAATAAGGGAGTCTCTGCATCCCTTTAATGCTAAAATAAGAATTCTTCTCCTTAAGTTACTCCAGAAAGATGCAACAGCTGCTCCTGTACGAAAATGAACAAATAATCAGCTTTATTTGTATCCCAGTCTGCTCTCCCCTCTCGGAGAGGAGAGACCCACTGATCACAGTTGAGGAGTTTAAAGGCAGCCCAAGTGTTTGCACATTTTCCTTTCCTGGGCAGAGGATCAGGTTAAAAAGCAGCTTTTCCACTGGTGCCTCCCTGGGTGGGTTTGTTCTCAGCAGGGGATAATTTATGCTGGGTTTTATGTTGCATTATTTAATTATTCCTATTTTAAAAATGCATCTGTTTTGCCAATTTATATGCAGCCTGTGCTGCCTTGGTGGCTAAAAACCTTCCAGTGCAACACTTCCCATACCTCTGGAGATGAGTCTTAAAATAGTCCATAAATCCTTTTCATTCCGAGTTTGGAAGGGCTGGAAAAGTTGGAGGTGGCAAAGCAGAGGAATGTGGAGGTTCAGGGCACAAAGGAGCTGTTGGAAGGTGAGGAGGAAGCTCTGAAGGAGGAGCAGGAGAATTATTAATACATGAGGAGGGGGAGAACAGCAACTCCTGATCCATCTTTGCATAAAAAGGAAAACGAGGAGGTGAAACATCACCAGGGGGAACCTCTGAAATCCAGGGATGTCTCATCAGCCAATGGATGGCTGGAGGAACATCTTCCTGTTGGAAGTGGCTCTGGAGAGCTGCTCTGGCTGGGGTGGGTGTAGGAATAAAGGACTATTTTGGGTGCAAGTGCCATCAAATCAAGCAAAAGAGTGAATTCCATGTGGGATAGGGGAGCATTGATGTGGGAGAGGGCTGGGAATGGGCACCAGGGAGGTGCTGCCTCCTTTCTCCTGCCTCCTCCTCCCTTTTCCCAGGCACAGCAGATGCTGCTGTGGCCCCACCTGGAGCCAGTCATGTCCTGGGCTCCCCCAGAGTGGCTGGGGCAGAGCTGGGAGCTGCTGGGAATGGGAGGGATGGGTGGTGGGGAGGGACTGTCAGAGAGGAGCACACTGATAGAATCCTAGAATGGATTGGGTTGGAAAAGCCCTCTGAGATCATCAAGTCCAACCCTTGGGCCAACTCCAGTCCCTTTACCAGATCATGGCACTCAGTGCCACGGCCAAGCTCAGTGCAAAAACCTCCAGGGATGGGGAATCCACCCCCTCTCTGGGCAGCCCATTCCAATCCCTCAGCACTCTCTCTGCAAAGAAGTTTTTTCTGCTCTCCAACTTCAATTTCCCCTGGCAGAGCTTGAGCCCCCCGTGCCCCCTTGTCCTATTGCTGAGTGCCTGGGAGAAGAGACCAACCCCCACCTGGCCACAACTTCCCTTCAGGCAGTTCCAGACAGTGCTGAGGTCACCTCTGAGCCTCCTCTTCTCCAGCACAAACACCCCCAGCTCCCTCAGCCTCTCCCCACAGCACTTGTGCTCCACTCCCTTCTCCAGCCTCGTTGCTCTTCTCTGGCCCCGCTCCAGCCCCTCAATCTCTTGCCTCAACTCAGGGGCCCACAACTCAACACAACACTCAAGGTGTGGCCTCCCCAAGGCAGAGTCCAGGGGAAGGCTCACTGCCCTGGGCCTGCTGGCCACGCTACTTTGGATCCAGGCCAGGATCCCATTGGCCTTCTTGGCCACCTGGGCACACTCTTGGCTCCTGTTGAGCTTCCTGTCCCTCAGTCCCCCCAGGTCCCTTTCTGCCTGGCTGCTCTCCAGCCACTCTGCGCCCAGCCTGGAGCGCTGCAGGGCTTGGGGTGGCCAAAGGGCAGGACCTGCACTTGGCCTTGTTCAACTCCATCCCATTGCAATCAGCCCATCCCTCCAGTCTATCCAGATCCCTCTGTAGAGCCCTCCTGCCCTCCAGCCTGCCCAGATCCTTCTCCAGGTCTCTCCAGCCTGCCCAGATCCCTCTGCAGAGCCCTCCTGCCTTCCAGCAGGTCGACACTCCCTCCCAACTTGGTGTCATCAGCAAATTTGCTGCTGGTGGACTCAATCCCCTCATCTAAATCATCAATAAAGATGTTGAACAGGACTGGACCCAACACAGACCCCTGGGGGACACCACTGGTGACTGGCCAGAGTGACTCTTCCTAGAGTTCTCCATCTCCCCAGGCCCTCCAGCAGAGCCCTCCCTGACCTCTATTAAGCCCAGATTAGCTGATTTTTAATTGATTTCTCTCCCACATTAGCAGCAGCACGTGCTCAGGGGAGACCTGGAGAAGCCCTGGCTTCCCACGGGCTTTCCATGGGAATAAAGATGGATGGGAAGGAGCTTGGACCAAGGGTGGGGTGGCTGGAGCTCCTCAGCTCCCAGGTGTGCCCATCCTGCCTTTCTGGATGGGTGGGGACACCTCTGGAGGGGAGTGCCAAGTGTGGGATGACCTGGCAGGAGCCCTGAGGTGCCCAATTCCTTGCAGAGTTTGCCCAGAAATCCATCCAGGGCACTGAGCTGAGCTGTCAGAACTTCTCCAAGGGCACAGACACTCCTCATGTTTCCCCCCATCAAATTATATGTGACATTTCATTTCAAGCTGAAGTGTGAGGCCTCACTAGCAAGGGGAGTGCTGGAAGGTATTGATTTTGCTGCCTTTTTGTGTATTTATGTAGGAAAATGTGCTATAGAGTGTTGGTTAAGGACATTATTGCTGGGTAGACCCCGGATTTGTGCTCTGGTTTAGTTCTCTCTAAAATGTTTTAAGATCCATTTGTCCAACATGGCTGTGAACAACAAAACCTTGGGAGCAAATGGAGTTGGGGGTTTGTGGAGTTGGGGGGTTTGGGCTCTTTGAGTCAAAAACCCCGTGGCAAAATCCATCATTGAAATGATGGAAGAGCCAGAGGGACCCTCAGGGGGAGAGATGAGACCTCAGGTGTGGAAGAGGACGGAGGGTTGGGGGCTGAAGGTGGATCAGCCACAAGGAGCAATGTTGGTGTTTGAGAGGGAACATCCCAGAGGAAAGGGGGATTCTCCCACTCTCTGTGACTTCAGGTGGAGGCAGGATGGCCTTCCTTGGGCACCTCCAGGGCAGGATGGCCTTCCTGGTGGGGATCCTTCTGCCACTGACAGCTCAGGGCCCTGTGACCTGCAGCACTCAGAGGGTTTGTGTAGGTCTCTCTGGAATCACAGACTGGTTGGGGTTTGAAGGACCTCAAAGCTCCTCTTGTTCCACCCCCTGCCATGGGCAGGGACACCTCCCACTGTCCCAGGGTGCTCCAGTGGAATCCAGCCTGGCCTTGGACACTCCCAGAATGGCTTGGTCATTTCTCACCTGGCCTGATCAGCCTCTGAGTGTGTTTGTGCCCATAATGCCCATTTCATGCCCAAGAAATCCGGTGGGTTTGGAGGCTCATTGAAATGTAAAAACTTCCAGAACAGAGAAATGTTTCAAGTCCGTGAATCAAATACTCTTCCCATTGCCTTGAACCTGCTTTTACAAGATTAGTTGCTTGTATTAAAGCAGAAAAGTTTTGCCAAACTGCACTTTTATCTTTCTCAAGAGTTCTCTCCCCTGCCTGGAACACGATGGCCTCGTTTCTACAATGTGGGACGTGCAGGATCCAGAGCTGGCATTGCCCAGGGGGGCATCAGCCCTGAGCCATCCCAGGGGATGGAGAGAGGGGAGGGAGGGTTTGGTGCCAGCTCAGGGGGTGCCACTCTCTGGACTGGCAGCAGGTGCATCTTGTCAGTCACAGAGGCAAAGGAGAGGAAAACAGGGAAGTTTGCTGGGTTCTCCCTTGGGATGTCTGGATTTGGAAGCTGCTGAAAGTGTAACTGCTCCCAGGAAAAGGCAGGAATGCACCTCTTGGAGCATGGAGGGACAGGACCCAGGGAATGGCTTCCCAGTGCCAGAGGGCAGGGCTGGGAAAGGGGAGATTGGGAAGGAATTGGTGGCTGGGAGGGTGGGAAGGGGCTGGGCTGGAATTGCCAGAGAAAGGATGGATGGCCCAGCCCTGGGAGTGTCCAAGGCCAGGTTGGATTCCCTGGGACAGTGGGAGGTGTCTCATCCCATGGAATGGGATGAGCTGTAAGGTCCTTTCCCACCCAAGGAAAGGGATCCTGGGATTCCATGGAGCTGGAGGATGCTGGTGGCTGGGATAGATCCTGACTGGATTTAGACTCAGAGAACTCAGAGCCCCTTGCAGAGCCTGAAGGGGCTCCAGGAGAGCTGGAGAGGGACTGGGGCCAAGGGCTGGAGGGACAGGACCCAGGGAATGGCTTCCCAGTGCCAGAGGGCAGGGCTGGGCAAGGGGAGATTGGGAAGGAATTGGTGGCTGGGAGGGTGGGGAGGGGCTGGGCTGGAATTGCCAGAGAAAGGATGGATGGCCCAGCCCTGGGAGTGTCCAAGGCCAGGTTGGATTCCCTTGGAGCACCCTGGGCTGGTGATCCTTCCTGTGCCAAGGGCCCCAGAGCTGGATGTGTGCAGAGCTGCCTCCTCTCCTGCTTCCCTCCTCCCCCTCCATTCCCACCGTGATTCCTGCCTCCATCCTCTCTTTCCCAGCAGTTCCCAGGCTGGGAATATCTCCCTGGGCACATCTGGCTCACACTAACCCTGGAAACAAACCCAACACTGAGCTGACTTTGGTGGTGCTTCTGCACCTTGGCAGGGAGAAGGATGAGAAATTCCTTCACTAACATTGTCCCTGCTTGTGCCATGTCCTGCTGATGGCACCACAGCATTCCTGGGGTGGGAATGCTGGGAATGCTGCTGGCTTGGCTCTGGCCCTGCCTTTCCATAGCTCAGGGCTGCCCAATTCCCTCTCTCCCTGCAGTAAATTGCTGGTGTTTTTGATGGATCTCCAGTGAAATGTTTAACATGTTCCCATGGAATGTTCCACCCCCTCAGCAGCCACGGACACGTGGAAGCTCCACCACTGCCTGTACTGGGAATCCAACTGGGAATTTCATCCTCCCAGCTTGTCAGGCACATCCTGATCCAAACATTTCCCTGTCAGTGGTTTCAGTGTGGGCTGTTCTGTGGGATCACATGGAATTCTGTTCAATGGGGTGTCACTGACTCGGCCCGTTCACCAGCCTGGACTTTGGATTTCATGGAGATTGTTCGGGGGAGAGAAGGGAAATCACTGGAGGGATTGAACAGGGTGGGAAATGGGGATGAACTCGGTGACTCTGGATCAGCAAGGGCAGGAGGAGGAAGGTGGGAGAGGGACAGGAAGGGCCCAGAGTGGAGAGGTTTGGGATGGATCTCAGGGGTCCTTCCCCCAGAGGGTGGTGGGCACTGACCAGGCATGGCTGGGGATGGGACAGGTGGGGGTGGCACAGCTGGGATGGCACAGGTGGGATGGCACAGGTGGGGATGGAATACCTGGGGTGGCACAGGTGGGGGTNGGCACAGCTCAGTATGGCACGCCCCCCCGGGCACCCCCAGCCCCATAACTCATCCCCCCTCACCCCCAGGTGGTGCGCACGGAGAAGAACAGCCTCAACAACCGGTTCCTGCCCTGGGCCGAGATCGACACCGAGGCCATCCTGTCCATCGACGACGATGCCCATCTGCGCCACGACGAGATCATGTTCGGCTTCCGGTGAGTGCCCTGCCCGGGGCACACCCCCCTGGGCTCAGGGGGGCAGCGCCAGCACCCCCTGCCCGGGACACACCCCCCTGGGCTCGGGGGGGCTCGAGGGCAGTGCCAGCACCCCCTGCCCGGGGCTGCCCACAGTTCCCTGGGCACACACCCCTCAGGGGCTGTTAGACAGTGGTGGGCCCGGGGACCCCCAATCCCCACGTGCAGCCTCAGTCCCTGGTCCTGCTGTGCCCCGCCTGCTGTGGGGTTGGGCTGCCCAGGGCATGGGAAGGCAAACCCAAGAGGCCATTGCACTCCATCCTTCACATGCCATAGGCAGGGCCAGAGTGCCCCCAGCTGCCCCAGGGTGTCCCCAAGGTGTCCCCAGCTGCCCCAGGATGTCCCCAGGTGCCCCAGGATGTCCCCAGGGTGTCCCCAAGTGCACCAGGACATTCCTGTCTGCCCCAGGATGTCCCCATCTGCCCCAGGACATTCCCAGCTGCCCCAGGGAGTCCCCAGCTGCCCTAGGGTGTCCCCAGCTGCCCCAGGATGTGCCCAGCTGCCCCAAGATGTCCCCAGCTGCCCCAGGACATCCTCAGCTGCCCCAGGGTGTCCTCAGGATGTCCCCAGCTGCCCCAGGGTGTGATGCTCACATGCTGGTGTGTCCCCTGCTGAGGGGGAATCAGTCCTGGGGGCTCCTGCCCTGGGCGTTTGTGCCACCTGCCCCTGCTGCTCTGACTGCCACAGCTCCCTGTGAGAACTGCTGGGAGCAGGGATGGCACCAGGAGTGAGGGTGACATCAGGAGCAGGGATGGCACCAGGAGTGAGGGTGACAGCAGGAGTGGGGATGGCATCAGGAGCAGGGATGGCATCAGGAGTGAGGACATCAGGAG